>JACBKR010001330.1:0-43876 GCA_014218235.1 Colocasia esculenta | reverse complement strand
CTATGAGAAAAGTGGCATTAATGAGAGCTATAAGATTTCTAAAGCGACAGTCTGGTTATCACAATCAGTGACACGACGTGGAAGCGGTCTACTTCATCATACTAAGACCTCAATGCTATTGCATGCTCCGATTGTTGTATATCCAAGGCGACCAGCTGGCAAGATAGTTCAGGAGGAGAGGAAGCGGCAAGGCCACTTACTGAGCCTAGAAAAGAGTCACCAGCTCGCAAATCAAGCCAGCATACCCCATCGGTTCATACATAGGCCAACATAACCCACAAATGGTCGACGATTGACCCATGAAGGCCACCAGCTCACAGGCCTTGCCATTGAAAGAGGCCACTGATTAAGGGCTCTCGTCAACTCAAGAAGGCTTCCCAAAAATCCTACGTACAGATGTCCCATCGGGTCAGAAATCTCAGCAATTCGAAGAGAGTCGCCAGCCACAGTGCTATTGCAGACTCATGAAGACCACAAGCTCTCAAGTAACTTATTAGTTCAATGGTCTTCATTGGCCTATTCAGTTTCTTCATCAACTCACGAGGTTGTCGACTCTTAGTTCCAGCAAGGAGGATGACTGCCGACCCAAGATGGTTACCAACTCGTAGGGCCCACCAACTCAGGCCGAGTCAAAGCCCCACCGACTCACAGCGCCACCAACTCATGAAGCTGACAAGTCGTGATGTCAACAAGGGGGGATGGCTGCCTAATCGCCATGACTGCTAAACTTGCGGTTCCGCCAACTCACCCAACCGCCGAGTCGTCAAGTTGGCGAAGAGGACGGCCACCGAATCATAACGATCTCCGATTCACAAGGCTGGTGAGTCACGACATTGACAGGCCCGAAGACCCGCCCCATGAGACAGCGGTACGTCAAAAGCGACGATGCCGAGTCGGTGTGCTACAGTTGTTCTTCCGAATCATGTGCTGGCCGATTACAAGCGCGACCGACTCATGTGGCAGCTGACTCCACGAAGCAGTCGACTCGCGTGGTTGCAAACTGATGCAAGCGTCTGGCCAACTCGCGCTGGGTGCACCTCCCCAAATCAAGTCACAGCCGACTCATACAGTCGCCAACTTATGCGGTCACTGACTCATGGTTTGCTACCAACTCACTCTGGCAAACTCAGGGCCGCCACCGACTCACGCAGGTGCCGACTCAAGGGTCTGTCAACTCGCGCTGGGCCATGAGGTCTGCCGAATCACAGAGCCAACCAGCTCGTGGGGCCTACCAAATCGCCAGACTCAGACAGCCTACCCGCCAAAAACGCCATTAAATAGATAGTCTATTAAAAACTGCTAATGATCCACCACAAATCAGAGCACATGGACCGAGTCCGGGGGGTTGCTGGACCACATCGACGTCAACCATCTCACATCAAATACAACAACACAAACACAATAGCCCAAAGTCGAGAGACCGCCAAAACATTGACGGGCCACGAGGCTGTCGTACGAAGACCAAGTCAATGACCGTATGTGTGACAAATTGACTCAGATTAAATTGAAGATGAGGTCCAGTTGACGTCGTAAGAGTTCACCCAGGGCGGCGCTCCGCTCGTCCTCGCTCGCACCACCCCTGGGTGGGGGCATTGTGGACATCAAAAATAAAGAGATTAAAACAAGATGTGAGCCCACTTATTGGCCCAGTATCTAATGGCCCAAGAGTGCCCCATGCTGGGGGTCACTTTAAGGAACCTCTCACCCCCCACTACAAAAAAGTCTCTTCCCAAGGAAGCTTCCAGACTTGGCCTTTTTTGCAACCTGGGAAAAGGGGAGAGAGGGTTGCGTGAGGAAAAAGAAGGGGAGAAGAGGAGGTCGGCTGGGCCTTCTGCTGGGAGCTCCTGCGCAGCAACAAGGAAGAGGAAGAAGAGAGGAAGGCAGAAAAGGGGTGCTTGGGTTCCTGCGTAAGAGAGAAAAGGCAGAAAAGGGGGGCCTTCCGGGAGTCTTCCTGCTGCTGCAAGAGAAGAAAAAGAGAGAAGAGGGTTCGGTTTTCTAGGATCTCCTTTTTTTTAGACTATTTCTTGTCCATCTGTACTATTTTCTCCTTTGTTGAAGTGATGGAAATGTGTCTTCTCCATGTATTGTTTTAGCTTCATACGCATGCTCTTCTCATCTCATTTCCCCTCAATGTCATATTTAAATTCATGGTATGTGTATGATGGGATATCAGATGCTTAATACTCTCCATTTAAATCCTCTGTGGGTCTCTGCCTTCACTTTATGTGCTTCCTGCTTTCTTTTGTTGGTTTTGCAAAAGTCAATCAGTAGGGAGCCTTCTCCACATACTGGATCGGGTGTCTCATGTACCCGTTTTCAGCATAGAAGGGCCCGTATAATTAGACCCCTTTTGTTTATTGTATCTACTTTGCCTGTGTTTTCTGCCTATTCTCTCGGTTTTGAACATAAAGGGTTAGGTAAATGATACCTATGCCCCGTTCAAGCCTGCAAAGGGATTCTCAATATGTTAAATAGCTTCCCATCCCCACTGGATCCTCAAGTCATTTCCAGACTTTGAGAACTGCACCTCCATAGCCTGGCCGACTCACCTGATAGTGAGTTTTCGGTGTTTTAAAGTCAGTCGGCATGACATTTCGCTGTCCAAAAAGATCGGGTTGCTTGACATGTATGTCAGTCCCTCCCATAAAAATTTCGAGTCATTTCGATGTGATTTGGGCGGTCATCCGGTGTTAAATAGATGTTTCTGTCTCTTGGTTGACTCACTGGGTTCGTGGCCAACTCACCTGGGCAGTACGCACGTCTTTTGCGATCTGCGACCGATCGGAGCGGCATTTCGCTGTCCAAAAGACCGGGTTGCTCGACTTGTATGTCAGTCCCTCCCATAAAAATTTCGTGTCATTCCGAGGTGATTTGGGTGTCGTCCCGTTGAGAGAGCTCGTGGCCGACTCACCTGGCCTGCTGGCCAACTCACCTGGCAGCACACATGTTTTCCGCGATCTGGAACCGATCGGCACGGGATCTCGCCCGTGTAAGAGTTCGGAATTGACGAGGAACACACCTCAGTCCCTCTTGTAAGAGTTTCACGCCGTTCCTCTGTGATTTGGGCGTCGTTCCGTCGCAAATGAAGGCTCCCGACTCATCAGGCAGAACCTCTCACCGCCAATTCGTGCATGCTGAGCAGTTTTCTTACCGACCCGCATATAAAAACGAGACTCTACGAGGCCTCAGGTTAGATAATACGATATCTATGCCCGAGTTCCTGGACTCGTACATCACTGGCTTGTCCACCGGACTGTTTTCGGTCTCGGTACTCTTTGGTTCTTTGTAGCCATGCCCGGGAACGGTTACCGTGTGCCATTCGGGTAGCGCCGTGCAAGGCCAATACCCAGTTTGGTACCATCTCTATTATGGTGGATGGATACCGTGACCTCCCCCCACATCTCATGAGTCTGGGGGAGGTTGCTGCCGAATTTTCCCTCGAAATTTAAACCGTCTTATGTTTCTGGCGGGTGAGTCGGAAGGAATCAGCAGGCTCCCGACTCACCGAATCAGTGAAGAGATTTGAACGGTGAGTCGGCAAGCTCATATGTGGTGAGCCGACAAGTCTTGGTTTACTGAGATCACTTGTTTCAGTCCCGGTACTATCAGTTCCTCCCTCGTAGGCAAGCCTCGGGAATTGGTACCGTGGTTGTCGGGTGACGCCGCGTGCGGCTAAACCTCGTTTTGGTGCCGTCTCCATCATGGTGGACGAGTACCGTGCCTCCTTTCGCTATGAGAAAAAGGGGAGGTGCTGCCGAATTTTTCTCGCGCATCTTTATGAGACCAAAAGACTTTGTATGATTAAAGACCCCGAGAGCTATGTTGGCTAGGTGATTCGGCAGCGTTGCAGTGGCCCGACCAACTCAGTCATCTGCCCAACTCATCCACCTGCCCAACTCAGTCACCTGCCCAACTCAGGCATCTGCCCAACTCAGTTATCTGCCCGACTCAGCTATCTGCCCAACTCAGGCACCTGCCCAACTCAGTCACCTGCCCAACTCAGGCATCTGCCCAACTCAACCACATGGCCGATTCAAGCACCTGCTCAACTGAGCCTGGCCGACTCAGCAGCCTACCGACTCACCAGCACAGCTATAGTTATTGTGCTTTAAATGAAATAAAGAGCAGCGCAATTGACATTAATTGACAAATATCAAATGAATAAATGAATAAAAGCCTCCAACAATTGTACAAAAGATGATAATGATCACAAAGAATCAAATGCTTTTCAATAGACTTTGCTCTTGTTGCTATTCCAGCTTCACTTCAGCACGCACTTTGCACCTTTATCGGATGTTTCCTTTTAAGGCCATGAGACTTTCTAATCTGGCGATTAATCAAGGATTTTCTCTCTCGGAGAGATGTAATTAACGTCGTTGCGTTTAGGCAACGGCGGATCTTGGTCCCGACCCGATCCTTACAATCGTTTGACGAAGTCAAACGGCGCGCATAATAGACCTGAAGCCCTTCGACTCTCGGAGGCAGAACATTTGGTTGTCACTTCGGTGACTGGCACGCCTGCGCTATGCGGATTGCCGATTCATTTCACGTCGCCATTGCTCGAGTAGCGCCCGACGGGATTTGAATTAGCAATACGCATCCATGAGAACATGAGAAACATGATAAAATAGAATTTTAAATATTTAATTTTCCATTTCCACACACCTCAAGGCGTTCTGGGGTCCTTGGATGCCTAGGTAGGTGCTTAGGCACCTGCCTTGGTGCTATCTCCTTGCTATATGGAATCTATGTATTTAAAGGCGTATGATGAATAGTTGATCACAAAAATGCCATAAAAAAAGTTAATGTGACATTACAACTAAAACTAGAACATAGTATCCACTACAAAAAATATTAAAAGCATTATTATAAAAGTATTACAAATTTATATGGATCCTTTTTTTTGCTGACAGGAACCTAGCATAGTTGGCTGAGACTCGAGCATAGTTGTCAAGGTGCCGGCCTAGGTTGGAAGGTGCCCAATTGAGGGCTAAGAAAGGGTCTGCCTTACCCAGTTGAGGGGCTAAGCAATGGTCTGCCGTATGGGGACCAAAAAAGGCGCCCCAAGGCAGTCTCTAGGTGGGCTACATAGGAGTCTTGGAGCAGCCTAGACCCTATGAGGCCTGTCACTTTGCTTTGCAAATTAAAATTTTCTTTATGGGTGCTCTGCCTTCTAATCTCCCCCTCAAGGGGCACTGCCCTCCTTCATCCTCGTGACTTGATCACTAAGGTCGATCTGCACATCTTGACTGTGCAGGTCGATCCTCATATGCATACCTGCCCATTGAAGAATTCAGGGCCTCAAGCTCTATATTCCCACACTGTTCACAATCATTAGGTTGTAATGATTGCCAACATTATCACAATCATTAAAATGCTAAAAAATCTTAAGTTTGCAAGAGACATCTAAATGTATTATGCTTTTAATATTTTTAGTGAAAACCTTGATAAAAAATTGTAAATTAAAACTCGATCAGCTCAAGTCTTATCAGACAAAATCTTGATAAGTACTTATTTTTTATTTTCAAGCATCTAAGTTTTAAATTTTTTATTTGAATATTTGCTGCAAGATCTTCCTTTTAACAACTTCATTTGTATCATTTTATCTCTCTCCCCCCCCCCCCCCCCCCCACATACTCCAACTAATAGATTAAGCTTCCTCTGATGAGTTGTATATAAGAACTACTTATTAACTTATCAATGATGATTACCTAAATCCAATTAAATATCAAACATTTTTATGGTTGAAAACTATCATATTATATTATTCTTTAGATTGTTTTGTAATCGCATTCAATGAGATTTGAACAATTGATCTCAAATCTATACGAAACTAATTATTAAGTCACGATCTTTAAATATAATAAGGTCAAATTTAATTGAATTAGTGTTTGTGTGTAAAAAAAGAACACAAATAATTTAGGTGTTCCAATATAATTTGAAAGAAAAGTAATCTTTTTGTCATATATTTAGCAAGGGATAAAGATAATATATATTGTAATAACAATTGTATAACTATCTAATAATTGTATATTTAGCAAGGTAATAACAATCTAATAATTATTTTAATTGATAACTATATAATTTAAATTTTATTTTTAAATATTAATAAATATTTAATTTAAATTATGAAAAGATGAATATATATATGTAGATGACTCTAAAGCCGTCTAAATATATTATACATGGACGGCTTAATATAGCCATCTACGAATCGATCATATGTAGATGACTGTGCAGCCGTCTCCATAATAAACATTAGTAGACGGTTGTTGTTAGCCATCTACATAACTAACTTATGTAGATGCCTATAAAACCTCAAAAAACTAATTTAGATGGCTTCAGCACAGCCGACTACATATATCTGATTCGTACACGACTACGATCAGTCGTCCACATATATTTAAATGTAGACAGATTTTGTCTACCATCTACATAACATATGTAGACGGCCTTCTGAAATCATCTGTATATGATTGATTCATAGGCGAATTTTTCTAGCCATCTATGTATGTTTCAAATATGTAGACATTTGTTTTAGCCATCTACATATATCTATACTATATATTAGAAGTGACACTTTGAATTTCGTCCGGTTCATCTCAAGCCCGGTTCTCCATCTTAAGCCCGGTTTCGTCTCTTCAATTCCGGTTCACCTAAAATTTGTTCCTTTTTATTACCCAACTTAAATACACCTTCTTAAATACAACCTTCCTCCTTCTCAATTGTAAAATGCTTACAAACGTTTTGTATTCTTTTTTTTTTTTTTGATAACGAGGAAATCCCGCCCCGTGTGGCTTTGCGGACTCAAGGATTGTGTGTTCGTGAATTCAAGGTCAGGACTTGACAGCTCCTACTTTCCGTATACCTGTATTGTACAAACGTTTTGTATTCACCATGTAACGGAAGTGTCTATTTTATTACGTAACGGAAGTGTATGAAGAATGCCACAAGTAATGCGCCCCCAGCCTGCAGCCTGCAGCCTGCAGCAGGACACGGTAACGGGAAGGTTGCCTCGGCGCCGGAGGAGGATGTGGAGTGCAAGTACATCAACGTGGGCTGGGCAACAGATCGCCTCGGCAGCGGAGGAGGAGGGGAGTGCAAGTATGTGGGCTGGGCATGCAACAGAATACTCACGCATGCTTCCACCTTCCTCTACGCCCTCACCAACAAGGTCCTCTTCATCAACCTCGGCAAGGACATGCTTGGAGTCTTCTGAGAGCCCTTCTCGGACACCACCTGGCTGCTATTGCCAGGCTACCCCATCTCTGACTTCGAGTCTTCTACCGCTCTCATCTGCAGAGTTACGTACCAACCTGTTGAAGAGAGAGAAGCGATGATCAACAGCGACGACGCCAGTGGACTCGTCAGATGAAGCCCCTCTCAACATGTTCATAATCCCTCATACCATCCTCCCCTTCCCTCTCCCACATGTTCTTCATGCAGCACTCTATTGAGGAATCATCTGTTAGAAAAACAGAGTACCGTAAAAGAAGAGAATTTGGGTTACTTGTGTATCGAAGCAGACCCGTATGCATTATATAATGAGAGAATATACAAGATAATCTGATCAACATATTTTACATGTACAGGTTATGTCACTATGTACACTAGAGACAACGTTGCCAGGAGAGTCCTCCAGAGAACCAGCGTTGGAATCCTTTGCTTTATCTGCTGCATAGATAGGCTGGACAGAGTCCAACGTAGCTTGTGATATATTTGTTGATATATCCGCTCAGCAATCAATTGTGCTGCTTTTCTTTTATGCTAATTTTTTGCTCTTAATTTCTCTTATCTCATTGGAAAAAATGGCCGCGTACGCAGGACCAGTGCCCGCCGGCGGACCCAGCCTCCCCGCACTGCGTAAGCAATAAGAGCCGATTCCCCTGTTGCACTTTTTGAGTTCTTACATTACCCATCTCCTCACGATCTTGTTCTTGCTCTTAACCTTTTTACTTCCTTCAGCTCCGTTCCTGACGGCGCCTTCCGTGTTGCCGCCGCCCGCTCCCCGGTGTATTCGACCCCCGCAGACGCACCTTCGGGCTCTACGCAGCTGGGAATCGAAGGCCTTCGTCCGCTCCTCCTCCCGAACTCTGTAGTGATGGCGCCACGCATCTGCCATGCATGCCATCCAAGGAAGCATTGATATAAGATCAGCTAGCAACTTACATGCAGAATCTGCGATGGTGCCTGAGATCAACCATAAATTTATATATGATGTGTACTGCATGCATGTAGAGATGTCAGAAGAAGCGTCGGTCCGGGACCCGGAGTAGTGGTTCTTCTTCTGCCAGAAGCAGGCGAGGGAAGCCCAGGGAGGGAGACCTACCCGGACAACGCGCTCCGGCTACTGGAAACCACCGGATCCCCGACTCCCGTCTTCCACAACCAGCGCATCATCGGCATCAGGAAGACCATGGTCTTCTACCAGGGCCGAGCTCCGCCGGCCGCAAAACCTCCTGGAAGATGAACGAGTACAGAGCTGCCCAGGAAGACGGAGAATGCTTCATCATCCGCTTCGGCAGCTTCAAGTACCGCAGACGTAAAGGTACTATAAATATACCCAACCCATCATCACAGGGTGAATGATGCATGCATGCGATCAAATGAACGAAATGACACATCTGGATCATATCATGATCGTTCTATATATTTACATGTGATGTGCAGTGTAAAGTGAGTTCAGCTTGTGCCGGGTGTACAGAAATCCGGGCACCTGCGCTCGTTGGACCGGCGGCCCATCGTGAGAGTGGAGAGGGAAAACCCTGCCGCCGACGACGACGTTCATGTCCTCCCCTCGGTAATTACCAGCACGTCGCCGCCTCCTGATCACGGCAACGCTGCTGCAAGTGCTATGACGAACGACAGATACCTCGGCGTCCCGTTTGATGGGCAAGAGCACCCTGCCATGGAATTAGGTGACGTCGGCGACTGCGACCTGGAAGAACTGGACTTGGGATTCCTTGATTGGCTTCGACCGGATCTGATCTGCTAGCTATATATAAAAGATGAGACCTTGTTTTTTTCATCTGACCAATTATTAATCCTTCTCCTCATTATTTACATTTTTAATTGACAGTACTGGTGCAAGCAATGCATGCAGTTCATAGCTCAGAAATTGTAACCTCATGAATTCGTTCTAAAAAGCAACAAACTGATTAATTTTCATGAATAATGTTAAGCTCCTTGCCCGCAGAAAAAGCGTTACGTGGAGCCTGACATGTGGAGGGGCACGGCCCCCCCGTACATTAAATGTACTTTTTTTTTCGGCACTAACAATGAATACAAATACTTAAACGGATATTTATGCTAGCATCTTATTCGTGGGCATCTGAAATGCATATTAGTTGATTATTTAGCTCGGTACTGGATTTTATGTCAATATATCTTTTACTTGTTTTTCTCTTTTAAAAAACTTATTTCTATATATAGACTAGATAATCTATAGCAATACATATTTACAATTTTCTTTTGTCATGCTATTTAATAATATAAGACATCTATTTTTATTTGAGTTCATTCTTTCATCTTTATCTTGAAATATATTTAAATCAATTAATCTTTCATCTATTATGATGATGTTGGGGTGCAACAGGTGACTGCGCCACACCCCAACAGTGGTCGTTGGATGGCCATCCAATGGCCCGAATGTTTTTTTTTCTTCTGTCGTTGGATCATGATCCAATGGCAGTGACTAGGGTACGGCAGGGCCACATCACAGTACCTCAGCATCACTCATATATATATATATATATATATAACATTGATTGTTATAAAATATTAGAGTATATTATGAAAATAGTTGAGAACGGTAAGATTCAAAGACTTCTACATGATGAAAGAATTATCTATTTTATGAAAATTTTACATTTCAAATGTTACATATAAGTATATTATATTTTTTTAGGTTATCAAAATAACGATAACAAGCACAAATATTAATCATATAGATATCTTGTTATCAGGAAAGTAATTGGCAACTTAAAAGATAAACATATGTTGATCAATAAAAAATTTTGCATCATATATGTAGCACGTGTCAAAATAAATTTTTACTTTGGTGATCATAATCTTCTTCTAATTAACTAGAATTAAGAGAAGAAATTAGGAGAATATTTGACAATGTTATAAAGAGTTTAAATAACATAGATTAATTACTCTGAGTAAAATAATTAGTTTTTAAACTTTTTTTGTCAAGTTAGATATTCTCTTTTATTTGAATACACATTCTTCATCAAATGCTTTATCCCAATAAACCATAGCAAGTATATTTTATTTATTATAGTAGAATTGTCTTCATGAATCTAACTATAATAGTTTTTAATTTTAAAATTTGCATCCACATATCATTTAGCTCATATGAGAGTTGTCATATGAAATTGAAGTCTTTGTTAGTGAGGCAATGACTATAATTATTTGCGAGACAAAGTGTTTAAATTTGATAAATCTATTCTTAAAAATATATAGTAAATAAAATATATTGTTAAATTTCTTTAAAAGAAAACTAATCAAAATAGAAAGTTATCTTTTCATATATTTTTTTTAATATATATAATTGTTTTATTTAATTTTTAAATTATAATTTTAATAATTATATTACATGCTAACAAATATACTACACGCGTAGCGTGTTCTTTGACTAGTATAGTGATTATGCAGATGACTAAAATTAACCATCTACAAATACACTTTTTTGTAAACGACATAATTTTGAGCTGTCTACTTATAATATCTTTCTATGGTGTAGAGAAATACTAGAAAATTAACTACGTTTATATGGAGTAATATGTAAAAATCTCTTTTTGTTAAATCACTGCTGCTCATATATTATAGCTAGTAAAGCGATCAAATTTTGTTGTGAATCAATGTACACGGGGCATAGACGGACCCAACATGTAATGAGTGGGGTCATGTGACCCCACTCAATTTTTTTTTTTCTTTCTAAAATGACTATACAAATTTGAGATTTGAAGAATTTTTATATAAGAGATGACCCCACTGAATTATCTCAATAAGGTCACCTTTTACGTATACTATATTTATTTATATAATTATATAATAATTATTTAAAAAATAATTTAAATAATTTTACTGAATAAAATTTCTGTATGATCCGTCTTTACACGGGAACAAATTCCCTGTCACATGCATACAATTGAACTTTTGATTTTATAATTAATAATATACAACGCATCATGCATGCATGCATTGATCTCAAAAAAAAGGGGGGAAAAACGAATATCACCAATGCAGTGAACGAGCCAAGGACCTAGCTAGTAACTATATATCATGTATAGTCACATGAAATTAAGGGAGACAAATAATAATATTATTCTTACAATATGTTTAACAGGAGCAGCTCTTGATCACGTAGCAGAAAAGCAGTACAATGTGGCAGGGTGTTTAATCCAGGTACGTACTCCGGAGCCAACCTCATGCACACGTAAAAATCTCTGACTTGTTATATATAGAGTTATCTTTTTGACGAGAGAAAAAGATATTATTCACATTTATTTTATTTAATGCTTACGGTACCTCCATATTAATTAAACCACCTCGCTCCAAGTTTTGATTATTCCCATAAACACTTTATTAGATAAAACTGCCGCGGGCCAATCCGCCCCGGTGCGTGCTCTTCGCGAGTGCGACCTGTTCATTGCCCGCGCGTACATCGCAGCTGCCGTTGTCACCGTGCCGTATTCCGCCCCTGTTCGACGGTGGTGCGGTTGGCGGCGTCGCAGGCAGTTGGGAGGGCGGCGAGGTCTTTACCGCACTCGCTGTAGTAAAACGGAAACTTCGGCGATACTGGTTTATTGATGCAGAAAAGAACGGGGGGTTGGAGGAGCCGCTTCCGCTGGCGGAGAGAATGACGTAGAGTGGCGTCCACTTGTCGTCCATTCCATGGCCCAAAAGAAGAGAGCAGATCCTACGACGAAAACAAGTCCGGCTAACGGTGAGGACTAGTAGATCGCCTGGCCCGCACTTACCCATCAAGTTGCCGTCCACTCTCATCTGCAAAAGAAAAACGTAGTCCAGTAATGAGAAGAAATCTTAAATTGTTCGCCCAAATGAAAAAATTCAAACTTATAATTCTTATGAGAAGGTTGCGATTAAATAATTTCGAGAGAACATTTTTTCCAAGAGAGAGAGAGAGAGAGGGACTTTTTAGAATTTTGAAATATAGGGCCATTTCTGTTTATATTTCTCTCTTCATTTCTCAAGTTATATTTGATATTAGGATGGACTAGAGATAGACTGAAGACATTGAAGATATCCTCAAAATTTTGGAGAATATCTTATCATCCCCAATCTATCTTAATTAATACCAAATATAATTTCAAAGTCTTTCGGTTAAAAAATCTGATGTGACAGGTGCATTTTGAAAATGTATGAGAGGGAGGAGATTTTAATATGAAAATCTCCATAATCTATTATTACTGCTCCTATGGTTGCCGTGCCATTAGCACATTGGTATGCATAGGTCATTGTGACACACGGCGGCACGATCTGATCTAGATTCAGATCTAAATTCAAGATCTAATTTGATCAGACTTTTAAATTATGTTTGATATTTAAAGAGATTGAGAATTGAACGAGGATAATCTCTAACTTGTTCGGATCCCCTTTTAACCTGTACCCCACCCTTCCTTTTCTCCATCCACCATTCTCAGCCATCCCAAGAGGTTCCTATGCAGATAATGGTTTCTACTTCCTTTTTCTTTCCTCTTCTCTTTTCCTTTTTATTTTTGATTTTTGATTTTTGTTTTTTAGAGTCATTTTTTTCACATATTTGCGTGGAGATCTTCATCATCTCCATCTTTAGGACGATGGTTCAAGATGATTTCACCTTATTTAAGCTTCTTCAAAATATGTTGGTTAACCTTGATCTAATTTGATCTCTTAGGGTTTTTTTTGGGTGTTTTAAAGTAAGATCTTCAATCCTAATTTTGCTGCAAATAATAGTAAACTATTTGCAAGAATTAAAACTTTTGATCCATAGCATTTTTTGCTAGATCTAGGGTTCAAGTGGAATTAATAATGTATTTTTATTTTTTAGATAATTATAAAAATTTTATGATGATGTACAAATATTGTCTATGCATAGACCTATCACTTTCATGAACAAGAGTACATCATTTTATTTTTAGAATATGTAATTAATAAAATTATATTATATTACTATAACAATAATTTGAAGATTAAATGAATGAAGCATATAACGATAGGGAAATCAAGAAAAAATGACATTGTCTTGGAAATTTCCATCAATAACGTCATTGCATGAACATTTTTACTCAACATTCTATATTGAGAATTTATGGTGTGCTTATAATGCATGTGAGTTAATCTAAATGATATGATGTTATTTGAATGACATGTCATTAAATGCCTCCTCGGCCTTGTCACAGTTACGATGTTGGATGGTAACATGGAACGATGCTGAAGGTGTCTCCCCATTGAAGGGGTATTTGGGGGGAAGGAAATTTGTAACATATAATGACGTGCTTAATTGTCCAATGCCCCATATGAGGTTAGAATTGTGATGGACTAACACCTGAAATAAGTTAGGGCAAATAAGAGAATGCAAAACTAGGCTAGCATGGTAGGTGAGCAAGAAGGATTTGAAGATGGTGAAGAGTTTAACTCCTGGACACCCAATATCCATATCATAGTACAAGACCCATATGAGAAGAACCACCAGTGGGCTCTGTATGACAATAGGGCTGAGGCATGGGCTAGGAGTGATTTAGATTGACCTCACAGTAATGAATGAAGGTCATCAAGACTGGATTCTAGATCCCAAAACTTGCATTGTTACTACGCTGATCATCTTCTTCGCTCATCCTCCTCCTAGTCACAAAGGAAGAGGAATAGTGGTGCAGAGATGTAGGAGATTGATCCTTATGCATTCGATAGACAACATACTATACAAATGAGAATTGAAGGCTTAATGCAAAAAAAGGGCCGAGATGGAAGTTAGGAAGGACTATTTTAAAATTTAGCACCACACTGAGATAGCATTCAACACTGCAAACAACCCTTACTACAAAACAATGATGTAGGAGGTGCAAAACCTTGGGAAGCATGTAAAGCCTTCTACCACAAAGAAAATGCTAGTGTATACTTAGATGAGGAGGTCGAAGTATTGAAAACTTGCAATATTGCCTCCTTCTAAAAAAAATGGTAGAAATATAGTGTCACACTTATGTTTGATGGATGGTTAAGTACTACCAAAAGCAGCCTCATTAACTTCCTGAAATACTACCGATGTTCAGAATTAATCAATGGTTAAACTCACACTTTGCACCTCAAGCATTGGACAAAATATTTAGGAGTTAGCAAATAACTCCAACTTTTGGTCGAGTGTTGCCAAGATCGTTTAGATGATCGAGCCACTTTATGAAGTGTTGAGAGTTGTAGATGACAACAAAACCCCAACATGGGGTTGGTGTGTGCAAATTAAATTAGAAGCTGCAAAGAAAAAGATTTTAGCTATCTCGACAAACTATGTACACATGTTCATCAACATTTTTAAGGACAGGTGGGACCTCCGGATGAGTAAAAACTTACACATGGTAGGTAAATGAATATCAACTTTTTTGTTTATCCCTACATAATGATAAGATATTGATGTAATGATCAACTTCTTGTAGCATATTATCTACATCCGGATACCAATATGAACATGAACTTTCTTATAAGGATGATTTACTAGTTGTTGTCACGTCAATTATAGATAGGATGTCATATAATCATGCTAAAGCTACAAAAGCTTTGAATGAGGCACATATGTCATGCTATTTGATTGTAAATGAGGTTCATAATTTCTAGTTTTTACTAATGCCATGATTTCCTTGATTTAGCAGAGATATTTTTGAGAAAGAGTTGGCTCATTTGGTGATGTTGTGACTAGTTCAGCACAACCCAAGCTTGACCCAGGTACCCAAAGACATGTCATATGCAAGAATGAATGTGCAGCATTAAGTTTAATTTAGTCTAAGGTTCCTTATGTCTTTGTGACTTGTAGGAGAATGTTGGCTTAGTTATGGCAGAAATGCTCCTACACTAAGAGAGATTGCAATCAAACTTTTATCGTGAGCATCATCTTCTAACAGTTGTTAGAAGAAACTAGAGTACCTTTGCCTTAATCCACACTAGGTAGAGGAATAGTTTGAGTCATAGAAGATTGGACAAGCTGATCTATATTCATTATAATATGAAACTTAAACTAAAGCATGTGCAGATAGATGCCATAAAGGGAGAGGGGGACTATACGATTAGATAGACATGCCTTATCTTAGAGTTGATGAAGACCCAACAATGTAATGGGTTGCAAAGTCCACCATAAAAGGGGGGAAATAGAGCTTAATGAGGAGGTCGACGATCCAAGAGATTTACCCTAGCCAAATAGATTCTTGGCTTCTATTATTGAGAGGGTAGATGTAGGGGAAAATGCTAGGGATGACAATGATGCACCTACGATGTAGACTCATTGTTCTGATGATGAAGTTGGCTTGGACGATGA
Organism: Colocasia esculenta; assembly: GCA_014218235.1. NCBI lineage: Eukaryota > Viridiplantae > Streptophyta > Magnoliopsida > Alismatales > Araceae > Colocasia > Colocasia esculenta. The sequence continues at coordinate 28,350 of JACBKR010001330.1, read as the reverse complement.
TATTGTCATAGCTAGCAATAGAGGGCCTACTGCTCAGATTCACTATGAGAAGGACGCAACATATTGCAGAGGTTGATTCAGCCACCTGCTCCCCCCAAGCTCCATTGATAGGTCTCCCTTCTTCTCAGCCTAGAGCTCCCACTCCTCAACCACCGTCTCTATCAAAATCATCTTCTACATCCCAATATGGTTCATCTCAAATGCAAGTGATGAATTGGTGAATGTTGATTTAGAGCAACTCATTGCGTTTTCTCTTTATGTTACTTTTAATGATACATTACTCTCGTAGGCTTCTATTGGTTGGTCAGCCGGTTCAAAACATCAAAAGAAGAAGGATACTGGACAGGGAGGACCACTAACAAAAATTAGCTGGACAACAAATATTTTTGGTTTCAGGCACAAGAAGAGCATGGTGAAAAGGATCACCTAGATATTGCATATGTGACTACAACAGATGAGAATGATGTGACTGCTTCACCATTTGATCCATCATAGAGACAAATTATAGGAGTTGACTCTTCAAATCCTTCTATTCAATTTGGTTGTGTCAATGGTGGTGGATCCCTAGTTGTTGTGGTGGTGATGGAGGTGTGGGAGCATACATTTTACAGGTGAGATTGAGTTCACACATGCTATCTAAGACGACATAGATGATGGCACACCAACTGCCATATAGAAGGTATCAGGTAGATAAGACAGAATGATGGATATCGATTTTAGATAGTAGCAGCTACAAGGATATGTTATTAGATTTCGAGTGATTGAGCACATGAGGATCGACCACATGTCAGATGCCGCCAGTAAGGGTCACACCTTTTATTTAGGGCAGAGGTAGCTAGATCTATATGCACTACAATATGGGTATGGATACCAGTTTGGATATGATGGTTCATATATGTTTGTTCCCATCTTCATGCTCTCTCTCTATCTATACACTAAGAGTGACTCGATTGGTTGGACACTCCATTGTATACTAGATAAGAGGAGTTCAATACTTAGATCTGTCAATTTTATAAGGAGATTTTCTCAAGAATTGTAAGTAGTCAAGATTTAAGCATGTGAAGATTAACCAATTGGCTTAGCATACCAAAAGAATGCTCTCTCTCAATCTCTCTCCCTCTTCGATGTAGGTTTCCACCAACACCTCGATCACATATCCCCCTCCTTGCTAGCCTCTCCACTATTGGATATAGGGAGAATGGAAGCATGCTTTAGAAAGGAAACTCAAGGTTTTCTAAAATGGTGCAAAATAAGGGGTTGTGCCTTTTGTCCCATATTGGAAAACACAAAGAAACGAGAAGGCTTTATAACCCAAAGGCTCCATAGGATCCTATCTTATAGGAACAAGAGGAGTTATTCAAAGCTCAACACACACACCCGACACGTGTCGGGTCAAGTGGGGTTGGGTGGGAACGCGCGGCCTCCTTGCAAACGCACCTTCCAGTTTTCCTTATTGTCTTATTTTTCCTTTCATGGAGAGAAAGAGCATGTCTTTGATCTGGTATCTAGCTAACTATTGCTTCAGAGACAAACATGCATGGGCATCTTAGGTGATAATAAATGCTTTTTAATTACTATTAACCCTAATAGCGCTATTTTTTTACTCTTGGAGGAACCGCTCACCCCTCTTTATCTGCTCTCTTGACTATCTGCTACATCATCGTCGCCTTCCACTTTGTGTTGCCGTCGCTCCTCTCGCATGTGGATACCATTGTTGTCCTCCCTGCTGATCATGCTCCCTTGTTTCCATCTTCTTCGACTGCTTTTATAGAGAAGACGTTGTGTACGGAGCCTGCGACTGTCCGTTGTAGTGTTTGATGCACTCCCTCTTCAGCCATTCTTTATTGTTCCTTAGAAGAGAATTAGGTTAAGTTGTAGTTTCTATTAACGGGATCGAAGAGATCACACTATCGATCCCATATTGGTAGTTGTATTTTGAGAGAAGTTTGTGGTTTTCTTTGCACATTTTTGTAGAGGCGATATCTAAAGATAGTCTTTAAGAGACATCTCTACCAGTTTACTTCCATTCTTTATATTTCTGTTACATATCATGATTAATATATTTATCATGCAGTTGTTTTCTGCGGCGCGTTGGTTGCTACCTATTTAATCATGTCTACGTACTTGTTCTATACGATTTACACAATATTCATTGATGTATCATATCATTTCTCTCTCTCTCTCTCTCTCTCTCTATATATATATATATATATATATATATAGAGAGAGAGAGAGAGAGAGAGAGAGAGAAATGATATGATACAATATGACCTTTTGGTATGGCCCTGTCATACCAAAATGAGGGTCATTGAATTCAAATCCAAAGATTGTTCATAATTACAACCAGTGTCTAAGTACCAAGTATTTAAGCACTGAGCATCACAACACTAAACACTCGAATATTAGTTGTTAGAATAGCTCTTAAATTTGAATCTAAAGATCCGCATTATATTACGGTAAAATTGTATCAAAAGATTCTTAATTACAACCAGTGCCTAAATACTAAGCATTTGAGCACTGAGCATCACAACACTAAACACTCGAATATTAGTTGTTAGAACAGCTCTTAATTTGAATCTAAAGATCCGCATTATATTACGGTAGAATTGTATCAAAAGATTCTTAATTACAACCAGTGCCTAAATACTAAGCATTTGAGCACTGAGCATCATAACACCAAACACTAGAATATTAGTTGTCTGAACAGCTCTTAAATTTGAATCGATCCGCATTATATTACGGTGAAATCTTAAAATCCTGCTATATATATATATATGCACTACCGAATCGACGAAAGGATGGTGTATTCTAGTGATGGGATGACTATTAGCAGTCGAGTGGAGTATGTGACTACTTGCCAAGCCGCCGTGGTCATCTCCAAACAACAGGTTGACCGTGGCGCTGCAGTCGACCTCGTTAGCGTTGGGTGAGGAGTGGCTCGTCCTGATAATCACATTATAGTCGCACCTATCAACCTGCGCATCAAAATGTCAATCCACATTTGTGGTAACTACCTACAGGTAATTCGAAAAGATTTTCCAACAGAACAAAAATAGTAAATCTTCATATCCCTATTCTTACCTTCATAATTATCAAAGTATATATATATATAACTATAATAAAACACGGTCTCAAATGTTCTAATGTGGCAGCACCAACATATTTTTTTCGTTCCAAAATATTAACTAAAAATAACAAAAAAATATGCATACTCGAACGATTTTAAATCTAATTCGTAATCTACCAATACCAAAATAAATTAGAAGACAAAATGAGGCTATAATTAAATTAGAAGACAAATTGAGGAAAATTGTGCATGTGGACCTTTTAAAAATAATAACTTCCTTTTCTTCTTCCCCCCTAGCACCCCCAACTAGACCTATCTCTTTCTGGGATTCTCACAAATTGAGGGAAACCACGCATATCGACTTTCTTTACTTTATCACTTTATATATTTCTTATGTATCTTATGACATTTTTAGATATATATTTTTAATTATTCTAATTATTTTTTAAAAATATATATATAAACTTTTATTAATATAAAAAAATCAAATCTAATTTTTCTTTTGTATATCGCACTAGTATAGAACTAATATATATATATATATATATATATATGAGCAGGCCTCTGGCACTAATTTGGAGCATCTCAGTGGGGACGAAGTTGCTAAGGACGCACTCTTCTTAAGGGACCGGCCGGGGTGTGTGTGTGAGATGCTGGAAGACTCATTTTAAGTGCACGCCGTATAATTAGTATTTTTTTCCCCCTCCTCACCTCCTCTATCCCCTTGTATCTATCATTGTTCCCTCTCACTAAAGACGAAGAAGGAAACAATTTTTTTTTTAAAAAAGGAAAAACTTTATCCCATCGCAGCCGTGATCGAGAGACATCGAGCTTCTCTCAGTAGCAACTGCTTGTGCTCAACCCGTGGCCGTTGACGGGCATAGTGGTGTTGCTGCTCTCTGCAGGCTGTGGTGCGGTTCGATGATGGAGATGAGATGTTCAAAACTCTTGCCCTTGAAATCCTACCTGAGAGACAGTCGGTGACCCCGCCGGGGTTGAAGTAGTATGATAAGACGATCCATCATCAGCTGCTGTGGCCAACAAGCAAGAGGATAATGAGAAAGAAATGAGGAAGAATAAGAGGGTGGGGGCCTTGAAGAAGGGGTGGGGAGAGAGCGTAGCCATAGGAGAGAAAGAAGAAACCCTCGCCATGCTCTCTCTCTCTCTCTCTCACTCTCCACGACACACACACACACCCCAGCTCTCTCTGCTGTGATCGACGGCGGTTGCAGGGATGATGCAGGGCGCGCGGCGTCTCCCCTCGGCAGTGGATTTATGGCGAATACCGGTGCTAGTTGCCGTACCCACGAAACAGGGCAGGCGTCCGGGGGCTAAAACCGGTAATTTCACGTCGGCGCATCGCGTGATAAACGTCCATGTCCTTGCCCTACATATTATTATTTTCCTTTTAGGACAGAGAAATGCTAGATGCATGTATATCCGAGTATAGATGTGCTCAATTGGATCGCGTGGAAAGTGCCTACATCAATAGCCCAGCACACGTCACCGTCTGCACGCGCATCTTTTTGAGATCCACCATCATGAAACCGTCTCCATCACAAACAACGATTACACAGAGCTTTTTTTTAATCCCAAATTTACCATTCTCGTTGTTTCTATTGAAATAATCTGAAACGAGACTATTCTAACTCAGACAACAAGAGCCTCGCTTGCATCCTCCCACTTTTCGTCTTCCTCTCCTATGAAAAACACTTGGAGCATATATATACTCACCGTTTGCACTGCCCGTTTCCTTACTCGTGCACTCTACGGTTGAAGTTGAACGCCATATAAAGTACATCTAAGTCTAGCGACATGGAGAATGTGGTGATGCAGTGTGGGTCAACAGGTATTACGTCGGCGGGAGTGATGCTTCAGATGCCGCCATCCAAACATGCACTACCATTTTTGCCACCTTATCAGATAAGTATGCCATTGTTATACTCCTTCATGAGGCCATACACACCATCGTTCATGCATTACATTCCGACGTCATATGTTCAGCTGCATGCAAATAATGATGAGAAGAGAGCAGAACATTAGAGCCTAAAAGTACCACCCGAATAAAATGTAGAAGCATAATAAACTCATGGAGGACCTTCAGAAGAAGCAATCAGATCTGTTATACATGAGAGTAATAATGACGACGTTAACAAAATAAGATTTGTGCTACAGAGCCCTGATTTAGAGAACAATGATGTTGGACATGAGAGTAATGACGATGTTAATGAAATAAGATCTGTGCTTAGAAGCCCTGATTTAGAGAACAAAGATGTTGTACCTGTCTACAACTGTAAGTGGACATGTAGCTGTTTGTGACTGTTATTTGTAGTCCATTTGCCACTGAAATTAATGATTAAACCTTAGTTATTTGTCACTGAAATTCTTATTTGTCACTGAAATTTTCTATTTGTCACTAGAATCTTCTATTATCTCTCTAAACTTGTTCTATTGTTCTTTGAATGCTAGTTATTTGTCACTGAATCTTAATTATTTGTCACAAATTTTTTTATTTGTCACTGAAATTTTTTATTTGTCACTAAAATCTTTTATTTGTGTCTAAACTTGTTCTATTATTCTTTGAATGCTAGCTATTTGCCACTAAACCTTAGCCATTTGTCACTGAAATTTTCTATTTGTCTCTAAACGTGTTATATTGTTCTTTGAATGCTAATTATTCGTCACTGAACCTTAGCCATTTGTCACTAAAATTTCCTATTTGTCACTGACATTTTCTATTTGTCATTAGAATCTTCTATTTGTCTCTAAACTTGTTCTATTGTTCTTTGAATGCTAGCTATTTGTCACTGAACCTTAGCCATTTGCATTTAGCAGCACCTGAAGTAGAGGATGATTTGAACCATGACAAGGCAGAATATGAAAGTTTAGAACCTTTCGACGGCATGATTTTTCAAAGTATTTTAGATGCATAGAAATTATATAACACTTATGCTAACGTGTAGGATTTGGCATCACAGTTACTGACAGTAGAAGAAATAATGACTTGTGCATCTACAAGAGGTTCAATTGTCATCGTGGTGGTCAATCTAGAAGGGGCAAAGATGTGATAAGCCATAGAGATTCATCTAAGATTGGATGTAAGACATCGGTCAGGGTTAGACATGACAAAGACACAAACACCTACATAATGTACAATGTAATTTTGGAGCATAATCACATTCTTCATCCAACAACTGCTATGTATTTTAGATCACATCAAAAATTTACACCTCGGAGAAAGTTGAGATTCTGAACATGCGTAGTGTTGGTATTTCCACATCCAACATTGTGTCGGCCATGGCAAAAAGGAAGGGGGGCTTTCGATAGTTGGAGTGGAAAGAGAATGACTGCAGAAACTTTCTTGATAAAGAACGGCAAACACAATTGAAGGAGGGTGATGCAAAGACAATGATAAATCATTTTCAGACAATGCAAGTTAGGGATCCGACATTCTTTTACACTATATCTGTTAATGGCAATGGTACTTTAAGAAATGTGTTTTGGATTGATGGTAGGTCTAGGACATCTTGCACATACTTTGAGGATATAATTTTGTTTCAATACAACATACTTGACAAACACATATCAAATGCCATTTGCATCATTTGTGAGAGTAAATCATCATCGCCAATTTATTCTTCTAGGATGTGCACTATTAAGCAATGAGAAAATTGATAGCTTTGTATGACTTTTTATTGTTGTCTTGACATTCACCCCAAGGCAATCATCACAGATCAGGACAAGGCTATGGAGGTTGCAGTAGCCCAAGTATTTCCAACGATACAACATCGCTTTTGTCTTTGGCATATAATGAAGAAGGTACCTAAAACAATTGGTCACATATGCATCTCCAATCCACATTTCATGAATGAGTTTTAAAGTTGCATCTATGACACAATCTCCACCTTTGAATTTGAAGAAAAGCGGGATTAATTGATAACCAAGTATAAAATTGTCATTCAAAATGATTGGTTGAAAACTTTGTATGAATGTCACAGAAAGTGGACACCTATTTTTTTGAAGGACACATTCTTTGTTGGTAGCTTATTATTGACTTAAATTACTATTATCTTTGATTTTTTGCTTTATCTGTTATATTTACATTGTTTTGTGTTTGTAGGTATGTCTACCTCTCAACAAAGTGAGAGTATAAACCATTTTTTCGATAGATTTGTCACAACCAAAACTACTTTATCTGATTTCATTCTGAAATACACAGTGACACTTGAAAGCATGTTTGATGCAGAAAACCAAGCAGATTTGAAGTCTTTAGATACAGAAGCGTACCTGAAGACTTGTTCCCCATTTGAGAAACAAGCCACGGCAATATATACTAGTTCCATATTTCAGAAATTCCAACAAGAATTGATAGAGGTCGTTGCTTCTCACCCACAACGGATTTGTGAAGATGAAAGTAACTTGACATTGTGAATAAAGTCCTTTGAACGTGTTAACTTCAAAGGTATATGTAAGGAGATGCAAAAAGTGTACACTGTCAAGTACCAAAAATAGGAAAAAGAAGTGGAATGCTTTTGTAGATGCTTTGAATTTAAGGGGTACTTATGTCGACATGCCTTACTAGTATTGCAATATGTTGGAATTGACCTTATATCAAGTAAGCACTTTTTGCAAAGATGGTGCAAAGATATGCGGTATAGACATGCATGCCAGTCATGCGAGGCTGCGAGGCTATGTGAAATGGAAAGGGGTGTTGGGGCTTAGGTCTTCCGTAGGGGTAGAATGGGGATTTAAAAAAAATATGTGAGAGATAACAGAAAAGATTTAAAAGTAAGAAGTTAACAGAAATGGACTAAAATTAATTTTTTTTAATGTTAGACTTAAAATTAATTCGAAATGTACTTTTGGACCGAAAATCAAAATTTCCCATGGAGTCACGAATTCGATTGACAAGATGACGAATTCGGTGACAAAAAGTCGACTTAAATAGGTAGCTTCTGTTGACAAATAGCTGACTTCGTGCTTAAGTGATTCACATAGAGTCACGAATTGGAGTGACAAATAGGTTTCTTCTAGTGACAAATAGGTTGATTCCGGTGTCAAATAGCTGACTTTGTGTCTTAAGTGATTCGCATGAAGTCACGAATTGGAGTGACAAATAGGTTGATTCCGATGACAAATAAGTTTCTTCTTGTGACAAATAGGTTGATTCTGGTGACAAATAGCTGACTTTGTGCCTTAAGTGATTCACATGGAATCACGAATTTGAGTGACAAATAAGTTGATTCCGATGACAAATAGGTTTCTTTTGGTGACAAATAGGTTGATTCTGGTGACAAATAGCTGACTTCATGTCTTAAGTGATTCGCATGGAATCACGAATTGGAGTGACAAATAGGTTGATTCCAATGACAAATAGGGCCAGTGATGACATATAGGTTGATTCCAGTGACAAATAGGTCACTTCTGGTGACGAATAAGTTGATTATGGTGACAAATAGGATTATATCCAATAATTACAGTGACTAGTATGCTCAAGGAACCAACCTGAAAAAATAAACAAGTTAGGCCCAAAGGAGGATGGATGGATGATGTGTTTACACAGAATTTGTTAAATGAACTTACACCAAGAGAGGCAACACAACCATAAATGAAATAATGAGCTTGAGATTCTTTCCCACTTCTTCTCTTTGTAGGGCAACTTGCACCACATTTTCGATTATTTATAGAGCTAACTAATTTGTCAAAAATGTGCAGTGTTACCTCTTGACCTGTGGCTGCCTAAATGAACTCTCTTATTCTCCGTATGTCATCCAAGCGGGAGAGCATCTGCTGTGGACAAGAATGTGCTAATCTAGATCAAAGAAAGGTGCACAAGAGGAGCACAATCCACAGCCGAACCGTGTCCTCTACATCTACTTCATCATCCAAATTTACTAGTTGTTGGATGAGAGAATGCACCTTCTTCCGATCAAAATTTGTGGCCACCCCAAACCGCTCATACAACCTGGACTTCTTCTTCAAGCTGCCATAACAGCGGACAAGACGTCCGAAGCTAAGCAACCCCAAAACAATGCCCACATCCTCAACAGTAAATAGGACCTCCTTCTTGCACAGCATGAAGGTGTTACCTCCAACATGAGTGCTTATGATCTCCTCTAACATCCTCATGCTGAACGCACAATCAGAAGTATTATCAACATAAAATGAAAAAAGCGTGCTCCTCATTAGCATTATGGCATTCCCGGAATGCCATCTGATCTCTATCCTTCATATATATCCATGGAAGTGCGGGCTTTAATACCTGTAGGATTCACTACATTCAAATAAAAATATGAAAACCTATTTGTCAATAGAAGAATGCGACAACATTATCCAACAAAAGAAACATCTTTAGTATTGGAAGAAACCACTAGAAAATAGCTATTTGTCAACCAAGGAGATCTAATTTTCACTAGTAATGACCTATTTGTCACTGGAAAGTATCTATTTATCACTGGAAAGAATCTATTTGTCACCGAATAGAAGAAACCTATTTGTCACTAGAACAATTCTTATTTGTCACCCTAAGAGACCAATTTCTCACTTGAAAGGACCTATTTGTCGCTGGATAAACCTATTTATCAACGAATAGAAGAAACTTATTTGTCACTGGAACAATTCCTATTTGTCACCCTAAGAGACCTATTTCTCACTGGAAATGACCTATTGTCACCGAACAGAAGAAACCTATTTGTCATTGGATCAATTCCTATTTGTCACCAAAAAGACCTATTTGTCACCCTAAGAGACCTATTTGTACTCACTGAAAAAAGCTATTTTCCATTATAGAGATCTATTTGTCACTGTAAATGATTTATTTCTCATTGGAACATAGCTATTTGTCACCTGAAGAGACCTAATATTTGTCACTCAACAGAAGAAACCTATTTCAACACTAGGATGAAGAGACCTATTATCACTGTTGCATCCTATTTGTGAACCATACCTCTCACTCGGGATGCCCGCCTATGTCATGTGTCTTCTAGGTCTGAAGTTGAAGCCCTCACTTCTTCTGCTTCCAAAGCTAGCACAGGAACCCTTGCCTCCTCTACGTCGAGTGGGAGAGGAAGCGTCGTCGGTTGCTCCACCGGCTCTTTGCCATGGCCTCCTTAGCAATGCAGCTACTGAAGCGCACAAGTAGACTCTTCTTAGGCGCCATGGATGAATCAAAGTGCACGAGCAAGAAAAAGGGTAGTGTAGACGGCGAGGATACGTAGAGCTCTGGGTGTTTTTCGTAGGAGAGGAAGACGAGTTAGAATAGTTCTCTTTTCAATTATGTCAGTAGAAATGGCAGGAAGGGTAAATTTGGGATTAAAAAAATCTCTCTGTAATCGTTGTTTGCAATGGATGTGATTTCATGATGGCGGGCGTCGTGAAGACGCGTGCGTAGGCGGCGATGTGTGATGGGCTGCTGATGTGGGCACTTTCCACACTGCCCAATCGAGTGCGCCCCGAGAATTCCAGCGTGGAATTTATACCCGGGTGTACGTGCACCTATCATTTCTTGTTTGGAATAGGGTTGGGGTTAACCCAACTCAACTCCAAGCATAACTTTAGACCGGGTTAAAGTACAGTTTGCTTTGGTAATGCAAGAGTTAAACTCTATGAGTTAAAGTAGGTTAACTTACTTTTTGTCTTAGTGGTTTGAAAGGTCAAAGTGACTAATCATCTACTTTTATATTGCCTTTCCTAAAATACCCTTATCATATACCTCTATTACTTTGTTTATTACTTTTTTATTGTACTATGTGCTACTATCTTACTTATGCTATATCTAGATATATGTTAGATTATATAAAATACACTATAAGTAAATTGTAGCAATATAATGAGATTATCATATAATATTCAACATTATTTTTTTATATCTTGTGCTATCATCGTATAAAGGTTAAGGAGGAAGAAAAGGTGGGTGGGTGGGGTATGGTGAAGGAGGAAGAAAATGTGTAAATAGGTTGAAAAGTGGGGGCAAACTGTAATAAAAAGAGTTAAAATAGATTAACTCTACTCCTCCTCTAAAGGTGGGGTAGGGTAATCTGGGTTAACTCAGTTTAGATCCAATCTAATCTATTTTGACCCGGGTTAAAATTTATGACTTTTCAAATTATTTTTGGCCTAACTCAGGGATAACTCAGGTTAACTCTATCTTAACTCTTTTTCAAAGGGGTTAAGAGAACAACTTACTACACATAAAAAAATATCTATTAAATGGACACACTTCCTAAAAATATACAACTAAAAAATGAGAGTATTTATATTTCTACAATCTCTATGTTATTATCTCTAAAGATTAAAGAGACACATTTTTATACGGGGTGCTTATTTAATGAGAATAATTGGGTGCAAATCTTTGTTGGAAAACCAACGAAAATTTGCCAACTCATGAATAGATATTATAATAATATCTTATGTCATGATTATTCAACTCTAAAAAATTGGGTGGCAAATCTCCATTACATTGAAACATTTATTGCAAATCTTTGGTTTGCAACAAAATTTTTTCTATTAATACACACCAAAAAATATGCATTAGATATTTTCCTTCTCAAACTTCCCTCCCACATAAAACAGAAGAAAGCAAAAAAAAAACGCCAAGGGTTCGTAAGCCCATGACCTTGAGTGCCGGACCAACGTCAACTATGAGTATATATTCTTGTTATTGTGGAAGAGAAAATATATTATGATTAATTATTTATCCTTGAACAAAAGAATTTAATACATTCTACTTTGACATAGAGGAAAACTGAATAGTTATCAGTGGGAATAGTGCACACACACACACGTTATATGAGAACATCTAATGACATACATATTTTTATAAGAAATGTGCACCAAAATTCTAATATTCCCTATCATTGAGAATAGTGCACACACACGTTAATATGATGAACATCTAATGACATACATATTTTCTTATAAGAGATGTGCACCAAAATTCTAAATATCCCTACTCTCCATGTTTCTCGACAACGATTAGTTCACGACGTTGATGAAATAGCTGTCCCCCTCCTCTCCGCTCTTATGAAAATAGGAAAAGGAATATTCTTAATTATGAATGAAAATGAGGGACGCACACATGGAATGTAATTTATGCTTTGAATTGATATGATTGGAACAAAAAAAATACAAGAAATAAGAAACACAAGTTTGAAGTTGCCGGGGGGCGGCGCCCCCTCATCACTTCCACTGTGGCAAATGGGGGGCGCCTCCTGGCACCAGGAGGTTAATTTCGCGTGGCCACCCGCTATAAATCACTTAAATATTAGTTGATATTTAGATAGATCAGAGATAAAATAACAATATTTTTAAACACTATCTGATGTGTCAAAATTAAGAGGAGTCAAGAAGAACGAGTATAACCACAAAAATGAGGATACAAATCGGATTAATTAAATTCATAGGGATTTTGAAATAAATTAGCCCTATTTTTGTATCCCCATCTTAATCTTGAAAAAATTCTAGGGCGATACCAATTTGACGTGCAAAACAATGATATTAATCAAAGTTTAAACTTTTTTTAAGAAATATTGTTTAATCATTCAATGTATGGCATCTACGCAGAATAATGATGCACACCATGCTCTTATACCTTTTTGACCTTAATTAGAACTCAAAATAAAAATTTCCTATGTTCCAAACAATGTTAGTATTAAATCCCACTTACAAAATCTCTGTATTCATATTTAACGAAACTAGGTTAAGACACAGCTTCATTCGTGGGATATGGGGGCAAATTTGTCAAAAAAAAAAATTTATCCTCGTTGCTATCTCCATGTTCACCGAATGAAGAATAAATTTTAAAATCAAAATTAGTCTCTATGCGTATGAAACATCACGAAAATAGAGAATAAAAATATTTTAAATTAGAATGAGTTATGCTATTCTATTTCTAGTCTATCCAGATAGACAATTAATTTAATTGAGGTTAAATAATTCCTGAATGGTTAGTCAAGTAATGGTAACTCAAAATTTAACTTATGAAAGCAACAATAGGACGGAGAGATAACATCTCTTCCTGAATCTAGCTATTTTTATAAAAAAAAAAATAAAAAAATTACATATTTTACAAGATAGATAATGAGATGTGTATACAAATAGTAAAATGTACGTAGAAACATATTAAAAAATGACCTATCAATGAATGAATTTCTGTCCCACCCATTGGGGATGGGCAGAATTACCCATGATTGAATAAAGGGGAATAACTTTGATACCCATGGCCAGGGTAATGCCAATACCCCTTTATCAAATTCCGATAAATTAACCAATATTTATCCCCATATGTTTATTGCCTCCTAGGGTACGGTCTTTCCCTTGTGCCAATTGACTTTCACATATAAAAAGTTTAAGTTCAAGACTCAGTTCACTTCAAACCTGTGTGAATAAGATTGGTGTACTTAGGTGAAGATTCAAACCGGAAGGTATCTCCACTGAAAGCTCGTTACAAAAAGCCTTATGACATATTTTGTTTTGCATAAATGATTTGAATTTGTGGGGGATCGTTGGTTTCCCGTTTTAAATTCTAGCATTTCTCCTTTGTTTCGTTGTGTGTGTGTAAAGTTTTGTCCCATATTAGATATCTAACAAAGTTGGAAGGTCTTAAATATGAGGTACTTAATTTCCTATACATGCTTAGATGTGTTAGGAGTTTACAACGCGACCGCGCGGGCCAAGCCCAATCAAGTGGTTCTGGGGGCTTGAGCCGGAAACAGTTAAGAGGGCGAGACGCACGCGATTATCGCGTGCAGGTGGGGGGAGGGGGGGGTACAAATCCCCAGCGCGGGGGCCTCATGCTGGCGGGCCTGGTGCGGCGCCCTTCAGTTTTGTCATCTATGGAGGGAGACATAGGTTATTCCCGAAGATAACTTATTAAATATTGATATATCATTTTAGAAAATTATATACCTCTCCCTATACATTGATAAATGATGTTAAATTAGGTATAAAAGGGTGATAACTAGTACCCTCTATCACATCCATATCATATCACATTAAAAGTTATCGCCAGTCGGATATAAATCCCCAGCTCGGGGCTTCGTGCTGGGGGTCTGGTGCGGCCCTTCAGTTTTGTCATCTATGGAGGGAGATATGGTTATTCCCGAGGATAACTTATTAAAAATTGATATATCATTTTAGAAAATTATATATCTCTCCTATACATAGATAAATGATGTTAAATTAAGTATAAAAGGTTGATAACTATGTACCCTCTGTCACATCCATATCACATCACATAAAAGTTATCGCCTTTCATAACTTTCTCCCATTAAACTGTCTCGAACTAAATAAATTCTTAAAACATGAATAACTTATATATACACGATTATATATACACGATTAATGTATTTTCGGTCCCCTTCTCGTTATGAAAGAGACCAAAATTAGTCTCTCCTTTTTTCCTCTCTTTGTTAACAACCACGGAGGATGTGATTCCCTAGAATCACTGTAAGTGTTATGTTATATCTAGAGATATTTTATTGTAGTCCAATGTGGTCATTCTATTTGATAAATTTTAACTAAAATTAATTCATAAAAAATTTAAACTTCTTAATAAAAATTTTGAAAATTCAATAAAGTCATGTGATTTCCCATACAAGTCCACCTATAATATATATATATATATATAATATATATATATATATATATGCGCCGGAAAGTATTTCCACGCGCTTAATTAAACTTGAAGAACATAGCATCCAATACGATTGTAGAAATTCTTTCCCCTTGAATTGCATGATCTACTTACAGGTGGTGAGGATGAGGCACCTTAATTAATTGGCATGTGATTCTTGGACAGTGCCGCCCATTGTCATTTCCTTAAATAACTAATTTATCTGATTAATTCTCAAGAATTTTTTGCTTTAATGTTACACGTGTGTTAATTTGGATGTATTTTTTGGTTTTTTATTTCAAAATAAAATTTAATAACATTATGTGGTGGCTTTTTATTTTGTGTGAAAGATTAAGTTTTTCTGATCCCATATATAGGAGGAGTCTCTCCGTCACAATTGATACGCATATATATTTAACGGGATGCGCGTGCACGGTGGTTCCTACTAGTATCTCTCAGGAGAAGCTTCCCGAGAGACTTGGTACGGTGCGTACAGTGTAAATTCTCAGGAGAAGTTTCCTAATTATATGCTTTCTTGTTCGCTCAAATTATAATCTAACTGATTAATTCTCTTAATTGATTCTGTCAAACGTTTTTTTTTTTTTTCAAAAAGGTGACAATGCTTCAAGCACGTTACGTACCCTTGATTAACAAGCCTTCGTTTACTAGTAACTTTGATGTGAGAAATTACAGGTCGCTCACCATATTGTCCGTGTCACACTTCTTTAATTTTCTCCCGGTTTTTCCCCTTTGGACAAGGGTGCCGCACAATTAATTATCATTATTTTGGGGCATCTCACGTACGCATCGTCCACATCGCATGATAACGTTCCAGACTAATATGGCGGAGCAGACTGCGGCCGGGCAGCTGGCCTATTTAAAGGACCCCGCCAACTCCCCACCCCCACGTACTCATCCACCTGCACGTTCAAGCGAGTAATTGAGTAATGGCGTCTTCTACGGCAACTACAAACGATCCTGCTAGTGTTCTCTCTTCGCCTGTGGGAGCTGCTGATTACCAGGTGGCGAAGCCGGTTGGGGGCCGCCGCGAAAACAGCGACGGCGACGGCGACGTCGATCAACCATGTCCTAGAATTGCAACCTGGCTTACAAGGTTTCTTGCGGGTGTTTCATTCCCTTCATATGTTTATAACCAGACGGAGATAGGCTAAACATGTGGACGGACGGCAAAGAGACTTCAAGGATGGAGGCGGCCGCAAGGGGTACCACTACTACTGCAGCTTCTACGTCCTACTATTGCTACTACATATTTTATGCTACTGTTGTTGCTCCTGATAGTAGTAACAGCTAGCAGTCGTAGATTGATATTTGATAATAATTGATGCCATTAATTTTGTAGTTCAATCTAAATGATTAAGATTATGAGAATAATTCAGCACTTTTGGAACAAGATCTTGATTCCTTATAGAGTCGTGCTAAATTCATTTTTCTCTTTGTATATTGTTTTCTTCGATTATGTAGGTGCGCCCATTCCGCCGGTTGATAAGAATGGCCCCGACTATTATTCCGGTATCCACCAGAAGGACAACAGGGTCGACTTGATGCTCACCAAGTCATGCTCTGAGAATTACAAGTTGGAGGTCGCCGTAATAGCATCGAAGATTGCGTACGAGAATGCGGCGGTCTCCAAGAAATTCGTGCAGAAGAATCTCAAGGTGGGTGTGCGTGCGTGTGCGCGTATATAAATAAATAATATATATATATGTCTTGTCGATAATTGAGTAGCAAATTTAAGGCACTTGACTCGTGTTCTATACTGATGAAACAACATGCATGCGTGGCCCTCTTTTACGCAGGGAAGACATTTCGAGTTCTTTGACTGCTTGAATGGTAACGTCCGTTCCCGGGCTCAATCGTCACGTCTCTCCCCCACCCCCACCTTCTCTCTCTCTCATCTCTCTCTCTCTCTCTCTATATATATATATATATATATATATATATATATATATATATATATGTGTGTGTGTGTGCGCGCGCGCCATATTTTCTACTAATACAAACATATTTTATGCATGTATATGTAATTGGTTAGTTAGTTGATACATCATCTGATCAATGTAATGACTCCCTGCCTCCACCGTCGCCGCCCCTCCCCGCATGATTCTGAATGCCTGCGTGCGTGCGAGCATCCGCAGTAATACTCGACCAGAGGTCGACCCAAGCCATGGGATTCGTGCGCAAGGAAAACGGGACGGACATCGTGTACGTGGCATTCCGGGGCAGCGACTGGGAGGCTAGCGACTGGCGGGTCAACTTGGACTGCTCCCTCGTCGAGATTGGTGGGGAGTTCGGCAGAGTCCATGTGGGGTTCATGAAGGCCCTGGGGTCATCAAGGAAGAAGGCAGGTTCGACGACAGAATCCCGTACGACCTCCCTGACTCTCGAAGGGCAGACCCCCCCGCGTACTACGACATCAGGCAGTGGCTTATCTCCACGGTTGCCTGGCTGAAGGAGAGTCCTGCTGGCGCCGTCGACCCAACACTTAGGGTGGTGGGACACAGCCAGGGAGGGGCGCTAGCCATCCTCTTCGCCTTCATGCTACGGTACCACAACCTCACTAGTACCACCATCCCAGTCAGCAAAATCGAGGTGATCACCCGGGGCAGCCACGGGTGGGAGACGGCAAGTTTGCCGAGTACATGAACAATCGCGTTATTGGATCATCCACTAACTTCGCCTATACGCGGATGGGTTTAGTTACGACATCGTCGCACGATTGCCATCTGATCAACGCCCCACCGAGCCTACCTACCGCCACTTCGGCACCTGCTTGTACTACCTGGATTGGTTCACCAAGACGGAGGTAAGTAGCGTACGTACTTGTGCGTGCCCACCCTTATTTAATTCTATTACTGCTACTACGTACCACGTATTTAATTAAAACCTATTCGAGGCGTTTGACAACACGTACGCGTGCATGCATGCAGTTCACGGAGGTAAGTAGCGTACGTACTTATGAGCGCCGACCCTTATTTAATTTCTGTTACTCCTACTACGTACCACGTATTTAATTAAAACCTGCTCGAGGCGTTTGACAACACGTACGCGTGCATGCAGTTACCGGATGAAGCACAAATGCCGTACCTGAACATCCCGGGGGCATAACCAATATCATCGAACTAGGGACTTTTCGATCAACCCTGCAGAATGTCATGACAGCACTAAGACATCAAGCATCAAGTCGGCGGTGCTGCTCCAAGAACCGGCAACAGCAATCGCCCATCGGCAGGAGAACCTTCCTTTGTTGCAGTACCACTTCCCCGGAGAATACCTCAACGCCGCCAGGCATGGAGAGAGCCAACAGCAGCGATCATCACTGCATACCCTCCTGCAATTCATACTTCACCGATTTCCTTCTGCAAGTTTTCAAGGCGCCGCGTGCAAATCACCGGGGACGACGACGTCCCTTAATTAGTTTCTCTTGATTTTGGCAGGCAACAAGTACACTTGATAAGATGTACCGACGGTGGTTGCGGTGCTGGCCTTGCTGCTAATTCCCTTGTTACTACTAACGCCACCATCACCATCACCGTCTACTGCTGTTGCTGCTATCACTGGCTACTACTGTTACTTTTATTATTGTTGATGTTGCCGCCGTTATTGCTGTTGCTTCTGCTGCTACTACTACTACCAATAATAACAGTCTTCTACATATGAAATATATGTGAAGCTTCCATGCAATGTATACTATCTACGAATAAATTGCCATGCTTCGTGGCACATACATATATATATACCCTCCGCTCATTTCATGCGTTACTCGATGCTTGTCTACACCTCCCTTCCTTCCCGTCCTTCTTCCTTTTCAATAATTGTTACCTTGCATGACCGAGATACACAGCTACAACAATCATAAACCTTGTTTCCTCTATAATTAGCATCCCATGTATGTTTGGTTGTGCGCAGTTATAGTTTATGAGTCACGTTTCCACAACATTACACGGCATTTTGTTCAAAAGGTACAAGCAAACCATCTTGGCCTCTGTTTGTAGCTTGCCAAGCAGTTCCTTATTCACTTCCATTGACGGCAGAGCGTGTTTTATATGTCCAGTTAATCGATGGCCACGTCACATTGATGATGCATGCATGATAGAACATAAAAAATATTGGCTTGCGATTTCTTTCCACTATACGTACATACACAACATTTTTTAGGAATAAATCTTTAAAAAATCAAATTTATAATAAGCGAGAGTATAGAGTATATAATAGACATCAATGATTTAGACAATTGTATAACACTAACTCAAATATATTTAATTTATTGATAATTATATTAATGTCTATTGCAACCACTAATTCATAGTCATTATTTAGGACCCAATCGACATCATTATATCGAAGAAAAGTAAATGGAGTAATTAAACTAAGACTTCTATGAATGCTAGTACGTCAGGACACTCTCGAATCATTTTTGGTCATCCCCATCCTCGTGAGTGTAGGTATCTTCCTCGGTCTCATCTGAGAACACATATCAAATAACGTAGGTGAGTAATAACGCCCAGTAGAACTTAAATCTCACGGTCAAACATGCTTAAATGATTAATGTGTTAAAGAGAAGAGTAACTATGATAGAGAGAGTCAATAATAGCACAATAACATGATTCAAATAGCATATATAAATATCAAGTATAGCACAACGAGCAGGATGGCCATAACATGAATAGTATTACATAGTACATGATAGCATATAGCACAACGAGTCGAGTATAGTATAGTACTTTGATTGTCATTAGATAGTCGAGATAGATAGCACTTAAGTGTAATGCCAAATACTCGGTCAATTAACTCACGCAGGCATTAACACTTTTGGGCGCACCACCTAGGACCAGAGCGGGCCCTTTATATTGCCAAGCATAATAGTCATGTTGTTATCATTAGACAATAAGTCAAATGAATATAAAAAGTACTAAGAATAATGGGAGTAATTGAAGAATAGACAAGAGTGTAGAGAGAACATGAATAGATGAGCGAATAGAGTATAAATGAGAACTATAGGTTCCACGCATAAAACGTCATTAAAACAGGCGAAAGTAACGGTTGTATAGTACCTTCGGATATAAGCAGTCTGATGAGTATCGCAGTATACCACTTAATCGTGAAAATATCATGGTTAAGAGGCTAACACGATGTCCAAATAAACACTATGACTGGTTGGAGTATGTGTACAGGTCCAGCATAACTCCTAAAAGATATAGGTGTTAATGGTACAACCAACTCATCAACCATGTGGGAATTCATAGACAGAGGAGACTTATGGAGCCTTGAATAAGGATTCACTAGTCTGACAGAAGAAATATCCGACAGATATTTTGTCCAAGTCAAGAGTTGAAATATCTGCTCAAAGTTGTAGAGGAATTCTAGAACAGTGGAGCATCGATAACGGTGTTCCAAAACAACAAGGGAAAACAAAGGCAAGTACATTATTAAAATAAGATAATTATGTAAATATTGAAGTAAATTACCATATGTATTATGAGATATCTTAATATTATGGCAAGTAATGTTGGATGGTTCTAGTGTGTGCTTGTGATAGAGAAATCATGGACATGAGATAATCAAGTGTATGGTTTTTAATAGCAATATTACATGTTCATGATCAAATATTCTCTTTTAATGTGTTTTTCGTATTAACATGATGAATAGGCACTGCAACAAGATTAGAATAAGAGAAAATTAGGGTTCATGCATAAAACTCTAGAAGGTGGCGTACCCTTTAAAAGAACACGGCATGGTTGTTAAGATCACGACAGAACTTTTAAAGAAACGCGACAAGTCCTTCTGGATAGTCAGACAAAACGCGACGCAAGGTCCTATCGCGTTAAGAATGCGAGGGATACCCCTGCCGCCACCCTGTTGAGAACTCGACCTGTCGGGCCGTCACATTCTCAGATATTCTGGCCGAGCCCAGAAAGGAATTCAAAACACCTTAGATTGCAGTCCAATCCTCCAAAGGTTTGACACAGAGATATTTAAAAATTCAAATCTCAATGTATACTTGATGAAAAATTATGAAAAATAGTTTTAAATGAATCTAGACTTGTAGAGGTATCAACAGTAAAGAGTAATTTGAATCTTATCATGGTATTGACATGCTATGATCAGGTTCTTTCACAATGAACCATGAACATGACATAGTGATGAGGAGAGAGTTAATTCAAAAATAGTACTTGATAGAAATGGGGGAAAAAAATATGTCAATAGATTCCTGACATCATGTAATATGTACAATAAAAGTTTCATGGCACAAGATCAAGCATAGACAAGGATTAAGGAGAACATGACAAGTCGGGCACATGTTCTTAACAGAACTTCAAATGTGAAATTGACAAGATAGACATGATAGAAATTTGGGAAAAGAGAGGACTTTTGTTCTTGAGACCAAGAACAATCTACAAACGAGTTTAATTAAATTTGCTTGTGAAATTGCCCACCTTTAACGATGTAAACTCCTAGGGCTATAACTCGAAGAGAAGCTTGTAGATCTTCTAGCAAGCCTTCTCCCCATGATTTTGTCCTCCTTTAGCCTCTCCTCCACATCCAAGAAGTCTCAACAGAGCAATAGGATCGACCATGAAGGGTTTGGGGGTTTATTTATACATGTATTGTTATTCCTAATATAACTCTAACCTTCCTCTAACTCCGAATTTTCATATTTATCTACATTTCCTAACATATATCCTCCTATTTGGGGTAGCATGGGACTCCAATTTGGGGCTAGCAATTTTGGGGCTAGCAAGTTAGGGTAGGGTTAGGAGTCCATTTTAGATATATATGAGTCATATTAATGATGTACTTGCCCCTTTAATTAGGGAATAATAGAGTTACCAATTTTATAGTATTTTCTTTTATTCTATCTTTAAAACTTCTATGTGGCCCAATAACTCTTATATAACCATTTATTAAAGCTCATCACTTATTTTTCTTATGGGGTTTAATTAATTCATATTTCTTTGTATTTTAAATGTAGTTATTTTATTTAAAAATATCGAGTTGCTACATCCTCCCCCTCTTAAAAAGAATTTGGTCCCCAAATTCATATGATCATAACAGGGAGAATGTCTTACCAAATATGTCAGGGTAGTTCCGCCTCATTGTTGATTCAGGTTCCTATATAACTTCTTCCACTCAATGGTTATTCCATAGAACCTTCACCACATGTATAGACCAGTTCCTAACTTGTTGCATTCCAATCCAGTATTTTAATTGGCTTTTCTTCATAAGTTTGGTTCTTTTGCAGCACCAAGTCCTTATAGCATATGATATGGGTAGGACCATACACGTACTTCCTGAGCATAGCGACATGGAATACATTGTGTATGAACCGCTAAATGTGGAGGCAACGCCAGTCGGTATGTGACTTCACCGACCCTTGAGAGCACTTCGAAGGGCCAATGAATCGTGGACTTTAGCTTCCCTTTAACTCCATACCTCTGAATTCCACAGGTAGGAGATACTTTCAAAAGTACATGATCTCCCTCTTGAAATTCTAGTCTCTTCTTCTCTTGTCGGCATAACTCTTTGTTTGGATTGAGCGATCTTGAATAATTGAATGTCTTTGGTTGTATCTTGTACCATGTCTAGATCTAACCATTGTTGTTCACCAACTTCAGTCCAGCACACTCGTGATCTACAACTTCTACCATATAGTGTTTCAAATGGAGCCATCTTTATACTTGCCTAATAACTATTGTTATAGGTGAAATCAATTAAGAAAATTGCTCGTTCTAGTAGCCTTCAAAGTCTATTGTGCAAGCTCTTAGCATGTCTTCCACAATTTGATTAATCCTCTTAGTCTGTCTATCTGTTTGTGGGTGAAAAGTAGTACTAAAGTTGAGTTTAGTAGCAAGTGCAGTTTGTTGTCCTTTTCAGAAATGAGAGGTAATCTTGGGTCACAATTAGAGATATTAGAGATGGAAATCCATACAGTCTCACTATCTCTTTCACATAAAGAGCAGCTAACACGTCCACCATCCACTTACTTTTAATTGGCAGAAAGTATGCAGACTTAGTTATCAATCGACAATGACCATATGGTGTCGAGTCCACCACGAGTCCTAGGTAACCCATGAAGAAGTCCATGTCAAGCTTTCCCACTTCCACTCTAGGATTTCTAAAAGTTTGAGTACACTTGCAGGGCACTAGTGTTCTACCTTTACTTGTTGACAAGTGAGACAATGAGCAGCATGCTCAACTATTTCTCTTTTCATGTTTGGCTACCAAAATGTCATTTTCATGTCTTGATACATTGGTAGTGCCAGGATGAATAGTGTACTTGGTTTTATGAGCTTCATCCATTAGCTTCTTTTTAAGATCTTCATTGTCAGGTACACATGTTCTTCCTTGGAATACCAATCTTCCATTCTCGATCAGAAGAAAAATCTAATTTTTCTGCTAGGGTCTCCATAACACGAACCAAGAATAGATCGTTGTCTTGCTGAGCTTTGATCTCCACAAATATGTTAGATTCAATCTCGATATTTACAACCAAGACACGATCATCTCTCTATTCAATATTTAATTCTAACTTTGCGAATTGGTCCAGCAGTTGCATCTTGCCAAGAATTAAACTGGATAAAGATGCCATAGGCTTCCTACTAAGAGTGTCAGCCACAACATTACCTTTGCCTGGATGGTATTGGATGTGGAAGTCAAAATCTTTAGATATTCCAACCATCTCCTTTGTCTCATGTTGAGTTCTTTTTCAGACAATAAGTACTTCAAGCTTTTGTGATATGAATAGACAATGATTGTTCACCATATAGATAATGTCGTCAGATCTTTAGTGCAAAGACTACAACAGCCAACTCTAAATCATGTATGGAATAGTTGACCTCATGAGTCTTATTGTCTTGAAGAATAGGCAATGACTTTCTCTTTCTGCATCAGTACACAACCTAACCCAATTCTCAAAGCATCAGTGTGTAGACGGAGAAACATTCCCCTCTACAGAAGAACGAGAATAGGGGCTAAGGTTAAACATTCTTTTAATGTTTGGAAGCTTTTCTCACACTCCTTACTCCAAACATAAAGATTCTCCTTTCAAGTAAGACGAGTGAGAGGTACATTAATCTTGGAGAAGTCTTTTATGAACCACCTGTAATACCAGGGTCCTAAAAGCTTCTGATCTCAGTGACATTGGTTGGTCTCTCCCAATTAAGCACAACTTCAACTTTGGAGGGATCAATAGCTATACCATCTTTAGACATGACATGGCCTAAGAAGGACACCCTTCAGTCAGAACTCGCACTTGCTTAGTTTAGCATAGAGTTGATTGTCGTAAGATCTATAGAGCTATTTCAGATGTTCTTCATACTCTTCTTTGGTCTTAGAGTATATAAGAATATCATCAATGAAGATAACCACGAACTTATCAAGATATGGCCGGTACACGCTATTCATCGTTGCATGAAAGCTGCAGGAGCATTGGTTAGACCAAACGGCAAACGATGAATTCATTGTATCCATATCTGCTCTTGAAAGTCGTTTTGTAGATGTCATCATCCTTGATTCTCATTTGATGATAACCAGATCTTAGATCAATCTTGGAGAAGTATTGAGCTCCAGATATCTGGCCAAGGAGTTCATCGACTCGAGGCAATGGGTATTTGTTCTTGATTGTCAACGGTTCAATTGCATGTAGTCGATACATAACCTCATAGATCCATTCTTCTTCTAACAAATAAAATAGGTGCTCCCCGTGAGGAAGTACTTGGTCTAATGAACCTTTTTCTAATAACTCCATTACTTGTGCCTTTAGTTCTTTTAACTCAGCAGGTGACATTCTATAGGGTCGATATGCCACTGGGGCTGCTCCAGGGATCAAGTCGATAGAAAAATTTACATCTCATTCAAAAGGAATTTCTAGCAGCTCATCGGGAAGACGTCAGGATAATCCTAGACTATGTGTATGTCTTCTATCTTGGACCTTTCTTTTCAACCACTACGACGGAAAGGAAAGCAATGCAACCTTTCTTATCATGTTGTGGGATTGTATGGAAGAGACTAGAGACATTCGTCTCTCGGTCTAATCTCAGTGAATGATACTTAGGGAATTCACTAAACGTAACCTTCCTTTTTCTATAGTCGACACTTGCTCTATAAGTGGGATAGTCAGTCGGCTCCTAAAATCACATCATAGCCTTCCATGGGCATACACACCGGTCGACTCTTTGATTGAGTTCCCCGATCATCACATCAGCTAATGGAAAATATTTGTTCAGTTTTGCTTTCTTTCCCAGTGGTGTTGTGACAGGAAAAGCAAAACCCTAGATGCAAGTTTAATCTTCAGAGTATCAGCAATGTTTTAAGATATGAACGAATGGGTAGCGCCAGTATCAAAACAAAACAAATGCTGATTGAGAAAAGACTTGTAATGTACCTTCTACCACTCCTCCATCCTCAGTGGTTCCTTCATCTTGTAGCGCTTGTAGTCTGCCTTGCTTCTTCGGCACATTAGTGTGTTCTCATGTTCTTTGAGTAGTGAGCATTCAGAGATGCGATGCTCACAGCTTCCACAGCGCAGACATGCGCCTACCTTCCTCTAGCACTCCTTGGCAGTGTGACCAGGCATGTCACAATATTTACAGTTGCCTTTTGCTAGAGCAGTGGGGACATTCACCCTAGGCTTCTTCTCTTGACTTGACCCTCATGTGTTGTTGAATAGTTGCTTCTTTCCGTTGGTCGGCTTGGCACTTGAAGAACCAGGTGTCAGCTATGTCTTCATGTACATCCCCTTGATGCGATCAGTGAAATCGATAGCATCTTCGAGGAGTTGAGCCTTTTTAACCATCTCGACATATGTTTGGATGTAGAGAGGGGCCAGCCGTGGCCCTGGTTGGTGTGTCGGCGTGTGCCCCAGGGCAGGCACACCCTTAGGACCTTCAGGGTGGGAACGCGGCAGTTGCCTCGCTGCGTTCAATTACTGAAGGTGACACCTTCGTGGCTTCTTGGAAGTGGTGCCAGGAGGGTCGCGTTTGTCTAATAATCGATTAATGGGCGGTCTATCGATTATTAGCAGAGCGATGGGCTTTTTGTACTTTCTAGTAGTGTTCCGAGATTTTGGCTTGCTCGGCGTGTTTTGGCTGGCCAACGGCCATCTAGGGTTTCGTGCGTGCCTTGTGCTTGCGGGGCTTGTCGTGGGTTACAAGCCAACAGTTCGGCGTGGTTTTTGTTGTGCTTGCCCCGCCTGTTCGCCTGGTGCTTGGCACTTGAGGGCTTGTCCCATTCATAGTTGTCTCTGTTTCCTGGGACCCCCATCCTCGGAGCCTTTGAGGGAGCGTTCGGGGCTACGAGCGTGCTTAAGTTGGCAGCCGAGTTGGCACACTCTGGAGCTGAGGGGGAAATGAGGTTTGGACAACAACACTGAGTCATTTGTAGGGCTCTCTTGTCTGGGGTGGAATTCGAGGTCGTTGAGGCGGTTCTCTTCCGGCGTGGCCCAGATAGTCCTTTGTCTCACTGCCTCTCTCTGCGTTGGTTCCGGAGCCATGTAGTGGTGCTAGGCGTGGGGCCGTAGCTTGGCCAAGCTACGGTGTTGCATGCGTTTGTGTGTTTTGTGGCAGCTCTGTCTCACTCTCTTCCGGGGAGGTTAGAGGCAGGAGCCAGGCTCGCGAGCAGAGGAGTGGCCGGTCTGTCCTCCTCTTGGCTACCAGTGGCGGTGGCTTGATTGCTGTTGTTGTGACGACGTTTCCAAGTGTTATCTGTTGCCCTTGCTGCACGGTGGCCGTAGCTTGGTCATGTCTAGTTTCTGTGGGCATTGTTGGTCTGGCCTTGTTGGCCCGTGCTTTTGTGGTTTCTGCTTTGGTGTTCTCTCCATTCCATAGTCCCATTCTTGGTGCTAGTCCGTGGTGGCACCGACGTGTGTGGTTTCCCGACCTCGTTGTGTGTCTGGGGTCATGGTGGTTCTGCTTGTGGGCTCTCAATCTTGTGGAGGTCTGAGGTGGCCGTGCTTGTGGTGAGACATCGTCTCACTTGGTTGTTCTGTGGTCTCGGTAGGTGCGCCGAGGGTTGCTTCCGCTTGGTGGCCGACTGCGTTGGTTTCTGCGCGGGAGTCGTGTGTGGGTCACGACCTTGGTTGGTGGTCGTAGCATTATTGTTCTATTCCGCTGCTTAGTAGTACCCTACTGTAGGTGTTCCTCATTTTACAACTTTCTAGTGTAGTTTCCTATTTTGGAGTCCTGCTGCTCTGGCCGGTGAGGGACTCGTAATCCCTATTGGGCCTTGTTCGCAAGACTCACTCCGCCTACTTCCTTCAGCTAAGGGCTTGTCGTCGCGGGAGCTCGGTGTTGGATGGTTTGCGGGGCAGCTATGGCGTCGTGTGTTGTTAGCAGCAGTGAGAGAGAGTGTTGTGAACTCTTCTACTTGAGTGAGTTGAGAGTTGCGCTTTGCAAGTTCTCGGGGTTACTCTTTAAAGATTGCACATTTCTTCTGTACCTGTGCTTTTACTTGGGATACATTGTAAAACTGTATATCTTGTTATGGTTATTTAAATTCAGTACATATCTCACTAGACTATTCTTCTAACCCTTCCGGGTCTTCGGATCAAGGTGGCAGGGCGAACTTCAGGGTCCTTGGTAAGGGTCTGGGAGGTCAGGTCGTTACAATGACACACTTGATAAAAGAAAAATTGTCTAAGTTCACAAGCATATACTATATACCATACTGACTCCGACTCTTGAAAAGTTGAAGTGTTGTACCAATTGTTGAACAAAAGGATCCCACTCCGACTTCATGAAAAGTCGAGTGAACCATTGAACTGGGATCACTTCGACTATTTGGAAGTTGAAGTATAATTGAACTCCGACTCTTTAAACGTCGAAGTTCAGATACCGATTGCTTATCAACTGTGCTCACTCCGACTCCTTAAAAGTCGAGGTTTCATATCGACTACTTTATAGTTTGGTTCGTACTCCGACTCCTTGAAAGTCAAAGTATTACTGATTACACTTGATCTACTCTGACTCTCCTGAAGTTGAAGTTCTTTTCCAATCAGTCTACTCCGACTCTTTTAACGGTCGAAGTCTAGCATTCTTCATTTGTTTCTCACGCTGACTCTTTAGTAGTCGAAGTATAACATCACTTCTATGTTACTATACTTGGATAATTTCTGTATTTCTTATAGAACCTAATGTTTCATTAATCTTGATTATTTGATTATCTATATCCCTATGGGATCCTTTACAAAATAAATGACCCATATATGTCTTACGGATGATGTTCTCTTGCTATTAATTTAAATATTTATTAGGTATGAAAAAGTATATTCAAAATAATCATATGAAAATATATTTGTTAAGATTCCAAAGAATTGTGTAATGTGGTCTCTTGCTTGTTGCAGAAATATAGTTCTTTTCCATTTGACAGTTGCTATGTAGTAAATGTGATGGTAGGTATAAGCAGCATGGGCTATCTTTCAAACTCACCTACCATATCTCATTTCTGTCAGAACTCCCTTACTTTCAGAAAAAGTCTGTATACAACTGTCTGTCTATTCTTTAATGCTCTAAACATCTATCCATCTGAGGTCCTTTATTTTTACATATATTTCTATCTCACCTACCTCCGAAAGGACAAAGGTACTTGCTCTTCCTTACCTTGCAAATTCTTAGCTACCTACTGAAGCTTGCTTGCGTTCAGTCATGGATATGAAGCT
>JACBKR010001329.1:0-44045 GCA_014218235.1 Colocasia esculenta | reverse complement strand
AACCAGACTCTTCTAAACTTAGACTTGATTCTAGACTTGACTCCAAACTAGAATCTAGACCACTATGTAAAGGACTATGTACAAAACTATGTACAGGGGAAGTGCCCCTAGGGGGGCGAGAATGGGAGTTCAGGCTGGAAAGCGTCGGCCCCTGGTGAGCAGAAGAGGGTCCAAAGAGGAAGGGTCCTCGAAGGAGACCTCGCATTCCCACCTTTCAAAATTGGCGTTTTTTTTTGGAGTCAAGGCTCAAAACCATGAGTTGTTGACTCAAGGATGCCCCGACTGGCCAGGTGAGGAATGGGGAAAGGACAGATTGAGAAAGAAGAGAGAAAGAAGTGGTTGGAGAAAGAGAGTCGTGTGCCAAACACACTTCAGTTGAGGGAGACAAGGAAGGAGATGGGGGTGATGGAGAGTTAGAACCAAAGAGCGAGAGAAGGCCAAAGTCTTCGCAGACTTCCTCAATTTCGGCAGCTTCCTATTCTTCCTCGCTCTCGGAGTCAGACAACTCCTCTACCACAGACTCTCGAGTTCCCGGTTGGAGGGGCCCCTGAATGAAGTGCTCTTTCATGGTCCAGGTAAGAGGTTGATAGGGTATGAATGGATCCGGATGAACTGGGTCTAGATGGAATCCTAGACCAGCCCTGTAACGTCGCGTGCTTTTCGGATCCTTATGGATCATGTGTGTAATGATTGTGAAGGCCATTGTGAGGCCAATGTGGTTTGGACGTGTGGTGTGTGCAGGTGTGGTGCAGGTTGGGTCCTAAAATAAAATAGGACCTGCTGCAGTTGAGTAGGAGTTGGTGGCCAGGTGTGGTCGTTGACTTGTTAGTGACCATGTAAGTTGACGTTTACTGTATGAACTTGGCGACAAGGGATATGGACATCTAGCCTTGGCGGTCTGATTGGCGATAGACATGTTGACGCCAACCTGTGCGACCTGCAGAATATAGGTCTGCCCGAGGACAGTTTCCTCAGCGCAATTCCCCTCTCCCTAGCCCTGATTTCATGCCTCTTGCTTCCCCAATGCTTCCAACGGTTGTAAAAGGATAA
This sequence comes from Colocasia esculenta, assembly GCA_014218235.1. Lineage (NCBI taxonomy): Eukaryota > Viridiplantae > Streptophyta > Magnoliopsida > Alismatales > Araceae > Colocasia > Colocasia esculenta. The sequence continues at coordinate 42,995 of JACBKR010001329.1, read as the reverse complement.
TTGGAGGAACGTGGAACGTGAGACGGTGACGAAGTGGCCAAGGAAACGCCGGAACGTGGTGCAATTACCATAGGAGCTCGCGGAGGGTTCGGCGTGGATTGGGAGAATTCGGGAGGTTTAAGCGTGTACTGAGGTGGGGAATGATCCCTTTAGTTCCTATAGGCTATGATAATGAAATTGGAAAGCATGAATCTGCATGATAATTGTGTTTTCGGGTAAAGGTATCCATGCGGGGTACATGGGTGGTTTGAGCAATTTAACAATGGAAACATGTTGTTTTGAGTTAATTAGGATTCATGCATGTTAGAGGAAGTATTTCCTCATGTTTTCTCGATAGTTTTGGGACTAAGAATGCCTGTAGAATCGGTTTAGGGTTTCTACAGGAACTGAAGTTGAGGAGCTTGGCGTCAACATCTTTTGACGCCAGGTTCTTTAGTTGGGAGCTTAACAGCCAGATACCTTGCCGTTTATATCCCATTGACGGCAGTCGATGTTGCCGCCAGCATGTGTTTATGAAAATATTGTTATATCAGATATTTAGTGTTATCGAGCGGTGCAACGATAATTGTGATGCACCAAGTGTTCGTGTCTTCTGAGACTAGCGTACTGGGTACGCAGTGATTGGTTCTTTACGTGTTTACGTGGTGTTCACGTGTAGTGGACTACTAGTGCATGCGGTTTACGTGAGACTTCACGTGGTTTGTGTGTGACGTGCACGTGGTTTTGTGTACGTGGCAAGTAGTACGACGCCTACCGTGGTTACCTCTCCAGTTGGGTGCCCCAGGTTCTTTGTGAGCCAGGCTGTTAGCTCGGGGCTTTGTCCGGTACTTGTGTTGTACCGTCGAGATCTGTGTCGTCTGACCTAGACACCCTCACTCCTGTGTTTGAGTCATATGTCCGGCTGAGGGAAAGACGACAGTGGGACAGTGACTGCCGTACTTGTCTTTTAGTCACTTGTAGCGCGCTCGTAGTTGGGGGTACGGACACCAGTAGTCGACACTGGTCCCCAGCTAGTCCTTTTCCAGTGCCTCACTCTAGAGGGCCTAGGCCAGGGTCTCCAAAGGTGTCAGGCATGGGCCTGCGACCGTGTGGTCCGCAGGTGGTGGTGTTTAGTTGGTCTCCACAGTTACTTGACCTTTTCACGTGGAGCTGTAGCTGGACCATTCGTTCGTGGCTGCGAGACTGAGAGGTAGACCTGTGTTAGCTTGTCCGAGTCAGTCTCTGGTGTCGCGAACCAGTTCACGTGACTCGTGTTTGGCTGTCTCTACTTTAACTTGTACACTTGTACTGGTTGCCGTTTAATTATTACAGTTGTTTTCGTAGTCGGCAGACGGTGAGTACTTTTACAGCTTTCTATAAATTGTTGGTATTGTTTACTGCTTTTGTACCTGTGGTTTTGGTTTGCTCAGTTTTGGGGGAGTTCCCTACGGAGCCAGTGACTAGCGAGGCTCACCCCTACCCCCACAGGTGAGAGCGAGGAGGACGTTTCTCGATCGTCGTCCAGTTCAGAGCCGCATCGTAGCGGTGCAGGGTCGGTACCGCCAGCTATGTAGTAGTAGCTCCAACAGTGTAGTGTAGCTAGCTTGTTATTTGTTTCAGTTGTACCTCAGGGTATGCCCCAGGCTCTTGTACTTTCTTTCAGTTTTTTGGAAATATGGCTATGTAAACTTGTGAAATATATATATGAAATGGTGTGTTCCTTTGTGTTTACACGGACTGTGGTTTGATATCCCTTGCGAGGCTTCGGCCCGTTCGCGGGAGGCAGACTCGGATCAAGTACGTTATCGATTTAACGGGCTTGGCCGAGGTGTTCCACCACAGTTGGTATCAGAGCAAGGTCCGTGTTAATATAAGGGAACTAGAAAGATACATAGCCTTATTTCGGTCTTTGTACACTGCTGGTGGGGGCCCTGGTTTCTGATAATTTGTTGTTTTGCTTTGTTTGGTATGTTGTTTATGTAGAAATTTGAAATGGCTCATAGAAGAGATTGGGGTGGTGGAGGAGATGATCCAGAGGAGAGTACTCAGCGTATGATAGAGAGGATCTGGGAAAGCCTCACGGATATTCGGGCAAGGATGGATCAGCAGGCTCCGGTACCACCAGTTGCAGTGCCACCTGGGGATGGAGAGGCTGTACCTATTGCTCCAGTCCTGCCAGGAGTAGAGGTGCCTTTTGTAGCACCTGTGCCACCACCACCACCAGTGTTATTAGCAGAGGAACCAGTGATGCAAGTTGAGAAATTTCTGAGATTGCAGCCACCTACTTATTCAGGAGGGCCGAATCCAGGTACAGCGGAACACTGGGTTCATGAGATTGAAAGGGTCTTTGCGACCATGAGGTGTCCGACAGTAGATAAAGTTGTGTTAGCTGCCTATCAGTTGCGGGGTTTTGCATTAGAATGGTGGCGATTGAAGATGCAGACCACTTTTGCAGGCAGGACAGAAGAGGCTATCACTTGGTCGGAATTTCTTGATGTATTTAACGATACATTCTTTCCGATTCAAGTACAGTAAGTGAAGAGAGAGCAATTTCGGACGCTCCAGCAAGGTAACTCTTCAGTTTTAGAGTACCAGATGAGGTTTATGGCACTTAGCCGATATGCACCTTATGTAGTATCAGATAATAATATGATGGTTGAGTATTTCATTAGAGGTTTTATAGTGGAGTTGCAGGATGCAATAGTACCTCTCATGTGTAAGACAGTGGAAGTAGCAGCTCAGAGGGCAGCTACGTTAGAGAGGTCTATTCGGACTCGTCAGGTGGGCGAGTCAGGCTCAGGTAGTTTTCGGCTACCACAACAGTCAGTGGGTGTGAGTAAGGGTAAAGCACCAGCAGGACCTTCTTTATCAGGCTTTGGTAAATGGGGCCAGAAATTGAAGCAAGCATTTAAAGGTAAAGGAAGAGGATGGGGAGGTCGTCAGCAATTTCAGCAAGGTCGTGGTAGGCCAGAGGTGGAGGAGTCGCAGCAGAGCACTTCTAGGCAGCCCATTACTCCACCAGGATATAGATGTTATAATTGCAATCAGCCGGGACATTTGATCCGCAATTGCCCCTATCCGAGAGAATATGGGTATGGAAGAGGTGTGCAGCAGCAACAGCCTCAGCAGTTTTAGCAGCCACAGGCAGGTCGTGGCAGAGGAGCACCGCAGCAGCGAGGAAGAGGCCGGGTTATGGCTATCACCCGAGCCCAGGCGGAGGCATCGAATATGATAGAAGGACTTTACCTCTTTATGATTATTCAGCAAGAGTTTTATTTGATTCAGGTGCCTCTCATTCTTTCATTTCTAAAGAATTTCTGGATTGCATGACTCATCCTATAGAGGAAAAGTCTTGTGAGTTGGTAGTGGAGGTTCCCTCGGGTGAGTTCCTGCTCACTTCGAGATATTTAGATGAAGCTCCTATCATGATTGAAGGGAACCAGATGCCGGGACGGTTATATGCCCTGCAATTGACAGATTATGATGTTATTTTGGGTATGGATTGGCTTGAGACTTATGGAGCAATGCTAGATTGCAGAAAGAAAAGGATCAGGTTTTGTCATCCTAATGGTGCAGTATTTGAATACCAAGACATGCCTTTTTATACCTCTAAGTTTCTAATTTCTGCAATTAGAGCTAGAAAGTTGATAAATGCTGGATGTGTGGCTTATTTATCCTCGATAAGTCTGGTAGAAGCTAGTCAGCCTGTGGAAGCAGTTCCCGTGGTTAGGGAATTTACTGATGTTTTTCCTGAAGATTTGCCTGGTTTAGCTCCACATAGAGAGGTGGACTTTACCATTGAGTTGCTGCCAGGTACCATGCCGATTTCTAAAGCTCCATATCGGATGTCACCAGCAGAACTTAATGAATTGAAAAAGAAATTAGAAGAGTTGTTGCAGAAAGGGTTTATTAGACCGAGTCACTCCCCATGGGGAGCGCCGGTATTGTTTGTGAAAAAGAAAGATGGAAGTTTTCGGATGTGTATTGATTATAGAAAGTTGAATGATGTGACCATTAAGAATAAGTATCCGTTGCTGAGGATAGATGATCTGTTTGATCAGTTGCAATCAGCAAAGGTATTTTCTAAAATTGATTTGAGGTTTGGTACCATCAGTTGAGAATTAAAGAGGAGGATATAGATAAAATAGCTTTCAGAACCAGATATGGTCACTATGAATTTGTGCTTATGCCATTTGGGTTGACTAATGCTCCTGCAGGTTTTATGGATCTGATGAATAGAATTTTCCATCCGTATTTAGACCAATTCATTGTGGTCTTTATAGATGATATTCTGATTTATTCAGCATCTGAAGAGGAGCATGCAGCTCATTTGAGGTTTACCCTATAGTTGTTAAGGGATAATCAGTTGTTTGCCAAATTTAATAAATGTGAATTTTGGTTGAAAGAAATTCAGTTTCTGGGTCATGTTATCTCAGCTAAAGTAGTAGCAGTGGACCCAAGTAAAGTGGAAGCAGTGATGAGATGGGAAGTGCCTAAGACAATCACTGAGATTTGAAGTTTTCTGGGATTAGCAGGTTATTATAGGCGCTTTATTCAAGATTTTTCTAAGATTGCGGCACCTATGACCAAATTGACTAGGAAAAGTGTGCTTTGTGTGGTCCGGTGAATGTCAGGAAAGTTTTATGGAATTGAAGAAAGACTTACAACAGCCCCATATTGACATTACCGGCAGGAAGTGGTGTGGTTTTGTGGTATATGCAGATGCTTCAAGAGAGAGGACTTGGCACAGTGCTTATGCAGCATGGCAAAGTGATAGCTTATGCATCTAGACAATTGAAGCAACAGAAGAGAATTATCCCACTCATGATTTGGAATTGGCAGCAGTTGTGTTTGCTTTGAAAATGTGGAGGCATTATCTGTATGGCGAGAGATTTGAGATCTTTACAGATCATAAAGCTTGAAGTATATCTTCTCGCAGAAAGATTTAAATCTTCGTCAGCGCAGATGGATCAAATATTTGAAAGATTATGATTTTAGTTTGGCTTACCATCCGGGTAAGGCCAATGTTGTAGCAGATGCCTTGAGCAGAAAGGCATATATAAATCTAATGATGATCAAAGAATGGAAGCTGTATGAAGAGATAGTAGAGAACTCCTTGTATGCCCAGTAGTTAGCGACGGGCAGTACTAGTTGCTAGTGCTGTAGAACCGTCCTTGTATTGGAAGATTGTTGAGGCTCAGAGAGCAGATATAAGTTTAGCTGAAATTGTAAAAATGGAAGGAGTTACCATTGATGATAATTGTGTGATTAGGCTCAGAGGCAGGTGTTTGTTCCAGTAGAAAGAGAGGTGAAGCAGCGAGTGTTGGAGAGGCCCATAAATCTAGGTACACTATCCACCCGGGTAGTACTAAAATGTACTATGATTTGAGGAAACATTTTTGTGGCCTCTATGAAAAAGGAAATAGCAGAGTTTGTTGCAAGATGTGCTATCTGTCAACCGATTAAAGCAGAACATCAGAAGCCTGGAGGTTTATTGCAATCGTTGCCCATCCACAGTGGAAATGGGATGATATGCCATGGACTTTGTGGCAGGTTTACCAAGATCGAGTTCCGGGCATAATGGAATATGGGTATTTGTTGACAGATTAACTAAGGTGTGCAGATTAGTGGCAGTAAGTAGTGTCATGGACAGTGGACAGATTAACAAAGGTTTATGTTGAAGAATTGTTCCATTGCATGGTATTCCGAAGACTATTGTGTCTGATAGAGATCCAAGATTTACTTCTGGTTTTTGGAGGAGCCTGCATAAAGTAATTGGTACTAAGCTGAGATATTGCTCCGCTTATCATCTCCAGACAGATGGTCAGACAGAGAGGACTATCCAAACGATTGAAGATATGTTGCGAGCTTGTTGTTTAGTTTGGGGAGGTAGCTGGGAGCATCATTTGGGAATGGTTGAGTTTGCCTATAATAATAGTTATCATACCAGTCTTGGAATGGCACCGTATGAAGCTTTATATGGAAGGCCATGTACAACCCCATTGAACTGGCATGAAGTGGGAGAAAGGCAATTAGTGGGTTGAACTGATTCAGCAAACCACAGAAGTGGTGAAGCTTATTAAGGAAAAATTGCAGGCATCACAAAGTAGGCAAAAAGTTATGCAGATATCGGAGGAGACCACTTTAGTTTGAAGTGGGAGATTTTGTTTTCTTGAAAGTTTCCCCGAGTAAAGGTATTATGAGATTTGGTAAGACTGGAAAATTGAGCCAAGGTATGTGGGACCTTTCCAGGTGATTGAGAGTATGGGGAAACAACTTAGAGACTGGATTTGCCAGCAAATTTTGCGGATGTTCATGATATATTCATATTTCTATGTTAAGAAAGTGTATTGAAGATCCAGCTCAGATAATCAATTATCAAGGTGGTGACTTGAGGCCGGATATGACTATGCCAGAATATCAGTGCAGATCACTGATCGAAAGTTAAGAAGATGAGAAATAAAGAAATTGAGTTGGTTAAAGTGAGATGGGAAAATAGGTTGGGTGGTGAGGATACCTGGGAATTAGCCGAGGAGATGGCTAAAGGGTATCCCTACCTGTTTGAATAAGTTTTTATATTTCTTTTTAGATGATAGTACTTGTAAATGTATGTATGTTTAAGTTGTTTAAGTTTGAGTTGTGTTATGAATTTCGAGGTCAAAATTTTCTTTTTAGATGATAGTAATGTATCGTCGCGTGCTTTTCGGATCCTTATGGATCATGTGTGTAATGATTGTGAAGGCCATGTGAGGCCAATGTGGTTTGGACGTGTGGTGTGTGCAGGTGTGGTGCAGGTTGGGTCCTGAAATAAAATAGGACCTGCTGCAGTTGAGTAGGAGTTGGCGGCCAGGTGTGGTCGTTGATTGTTGGTCCATGCAAGTTGACGTTTACTGTATGAACTTGGCGACAAGGGATATGGACGTCTAGACTTGGCGGTCTGATTGGCGACAGACATGTTGACCACCAACCTGTGCGACCTGCAGAATATAGGTCTACCCGAGGACAGTTTCCTCAGCCCAATTCCCCTCTCCCTAGCCTGATTTCATGTCTCTTGCTTCCCCAATGCTTCCAACGATTGTAAAAGGATAATGGAGGAACGTGGAACGTGAGGCGGTGACGAAGTGGCCAAGGAAACGTCGGAACGTGGTGCAATTACCATAGGAGCTCGCGGAGGGTTCGGCGTGGATTGGGAGAGTCGAGAGGTTTAGCGTGTACTGAGGTAGGGAATGATCCCTTTAGTTCCTATAGGCTGTGATAATGAAATTGGAAAGCATGAATCTGCATGATAATTGTGTTTTCGGGTAAAGGTATCCATGCGGGGTACATGGGTGGTTTGAGCAATTTAACAATGGAAACATGTTGTTTTGAGTTAATTAGGATTCATGCATGTTAGAGGAAGTATTTTCTCATGTTTTTCGATAGTTTTGGACTAAGAATGCCTGTAGAATCGGTTTAGGGTTTCTGCAGGACTGGAGTTGAGGAGCTTGGCGTCAAATCGTTTGACACCAGGTTCTTCAGTTGGGAGCTTAACGGCCAGATACCTTGCCGTTTATATCCCATTGACGGCAGTCGATGTTGCCGCCAGCATGTGTTTATGAAAATATTGTTATATCAGATATTTAGTGTTATCGAGCGGTGCAACGATAATTGTGATGCACCCAATGTTCGTGTTTTCTGAGACTAGCGTACTGGGTACGCAGTTGATTGGTTCTTACGTGTTTACGTGGTGTTCACGTGTAGTGGACTACTAGTGCACGCAGTTTACGTGAGACTTCACGTGGTTTGTGTGTGACGTGCACGTGGTTTTGTGTTCGTGGCAAGTAGTACGACGCCTACCGTGGTTACCTCTCCAGTTGGGTGCCCCAGGTTCTTGTGAGCCAGGCTGTTAGCTCGGGGCTTTGTCCCGGTACTTGTGTTGTACCGTCGAGGTCTGTGTCGTCTGACCTAGACACCCTCACTCCTGTGTTTGAGTCGTACGTCCGGCTGAGGGAAAGACGACAGTGGGACAGTGACTGCCGTACTTGTCTTTAGTCACTTGTAGTGCGCTCGTAGTTGGGGGTACGGACACCAGTATCGACACTGGTCCCCAGCTAGTCCTTTTCCAGTGCCTCACTCTAGAGGGCCAGGCCAAGGTCTCTAGAGGTGTCAGGCATGGGCCTGCGACTGTGTGGTCCGCAGGTGGTGGTGTTTAGTTGGTCTCCACAGTTACTTGACCTTTTCACGTGGAGCGGCAGCTCGACCTTTCGTCCGTGGCTGCGAGACTGAGAGGTAGACCTGTGTTAGCTTGTCTGAGTCAGTCTCTGGTGTCGCGAACCAGTTCACGTGACTCATGTTTGGCTGTCTCTACTTCAGCTTGTACACTTGTACTGGTTGCCGTTTAATTATTACAATTGTTTTTCGTAGTCGCAGACGGTGAGTACTTTTACAGCTTTCATATCCTGCTTAGCCGTTCTATAAATTTTTGGTACTGTTTACTGCTTTGTACCTGTGGTTTTGGTTTGCTCGGTTTGGGGGAGTTCCCTACTAAGCCAGTGACTAGCGAGGCTCACCCCTACCCCCACAGGTGAGAGCGAGGAGGATGTTTCTCGACCGTCGTCCAGTTCAGAGCCGCGTCGTAGCGGTGCAGGGTCGGTACCTCCAGCTGTGTAGTAGCAGCTCCAGCAGTGTAGTGTAGCTAGCTTGTTATTTGTTTCAGTTGTACCTCGGGTATGCCCCAGGCTCTTGTACTTTCTTTCAGTTCTTTTCGAAATATGGGTATGTAAACTTGTGAAATATATATATGAAATGGTGTGTTCCTTTGTGTTTACACGGACTGTGGTTTGGTATCCCTTGCAAGGCTTCGGCCCGTTCGCGGGAGGCAGACTCGGATCAAGTACGTTATCGGTTTAACGGGCTTGGCGAGGTGTTTCGCACAAGCCCTATCTAACAACCTTCTTGTTTGGACACTATGGACAGGACCCTGCTCATTCCTACCCAACCCTCGGCCATGAATATAGCCGATCTTGGCCATCACTTCCCAACCTTTCCCTTGGGGAGATGGGATGTGCTCAAAATGATCGTTCAAAAGGGGAGGTTGGTTCAGATCAAGGGGCAAAGGGAAGTCAAAGATGGACATGACAGGCTTCTTCCCTTGTCGGAATGAAAAAGTGCGGCATCTACTCCAAAGTGATAGAATTGAGGTTTCCAAGGTAGGAATGCTCTTGATTTTGATAACCCACCCATTGAATAGAAATTTAAAACATTGGTGGGTGGTGGAAGGGACCCTAGAGTTTGTTCTAGCCAGGGACAACCAAGGATGGCTTTGTAGGCCGGATCAACGTCCAAGACTAGAAATTCAGAAGACATTGTGACGGGTCCAATCTCGAGTTGGAGAGCAATTTTACCTTTGGCAACCCTCTTGGAGTTGTCATAGGCAGCAATAGTGGAGCAGATCTTCTCCAGATTATCCTCCTCCAAACCCAATTGTTTGAGAGTCTTCATCGGACACACATTAATGGACACCCCGGTGTCGATAAGAGTGGAGTCTACCGACACCCCATTGAGGGTAACGTGAGGCAAAGGGGAGAGAACGACACTCGGGGGCAGCAAGGTCTTTGTCCAAGAAGGAAATGGAGGGTCCCTGGGTAAGGGAGGGATGGCATTGGTTACCCGTTGGGAGGAAGGTCATCATTGACCATAATTTTCTGGAGAAATTGGAGGAGGATGGACTGATGAGACGGCGACCTCTGAATCAATTCTAAAATAGACACTCTCACGGGCGTCTTGTCCAAGTGTTGCAGAATATCATATTCGGTACCGGTAGGTGGCGGGGTCCATTATCCTCCTCATCTTGAGATGGCCATGGAGGCGGAGGAATAATCCGATTCCGGAGCGTGACATGAACATCCTCCTGAGACCTAGGAAGAATGAGTGGAGGGGTTTGGTGCTATGGATGGATGGCTCATAGGATGGAAGGATAGGCATCCTGAGGGGCGGGTCGGATAAGCACTAAGGTCACTTCTCTAGAATGGCATCTATAGTGGTGGAGGGCTCCTGAGACTCTACAGAGGGACATGGGTACCACTCCTCAAAACCTTCTACCCCCATTGTTGCTCTCTCCTCACGACCCGGGGTTCAGAATGTGTCATGGTATTGACGTTTTCTGGGACTTAGAGGAAGAGGGATTATTGCTTTGGTGGTTTGGGAGAGGGTTTTGCACAATACCAAGGTCCCTCTTGGTGTACCTAGACTTGGCTATGGCAACCTTGACATCCTCCCAATTTATCCTACCTTGGTCATTCATGTCATACACCCAGTCACGGAAGGTGAAGCAGTTGTGGAGTTCATGACCATGAGCCCTATGATAAGGACAGTACTTTGAGGTATCGGCCCTCGGATTGATGCTTTCCTTTTGCGGGGGAAGTCGGATAGCGTCACAAGACATAAGGGCGAAGAATACGTCCTCATGGGTTTCGGGGAGGGCAGGATAATGAGACCTCCTAGGACCGGGATGGGTGTAGCCCGAAGGAGGAGGAACATCAGAGTAAGCCTTAGAAGGGTGTGATGGGAACTGATGAGGATTGGAAGGAGGATTGGAAGGCTTGTTGGGAGGCCTCAACGGCTGGCTGCAAGCACTGACAGACTCATTGACGGTGACCCCCTCGGTGGTAGGTGCCGCGGGAGCCTTGCGTCCCTTGGGATTCCCTTCAAAGAAAGGTGGAAGAGAGGAGTCCTTGATCTGATTTTGGACTACCCTAGCTCGGTTATAAAGATGTGCGAAGGAGGGGAACTCACTAAGCATCAATATGGAACGGAGCAAAGGGGTGGTATGGTCACGATCATGGTTATAGCTTGGGACTCCGGGATGGGAAGATCGGCCCTCGAAGCCATGGATCTCCATGGTTGGCAAATGTGACAAAGTCTTCATCCAGCTTCACCTTTTCCACCACCAAGTCGGGGAGTGTGGGGACTTGGGTGGCCATGTAAGAGAAATGAGACATGAAGCATTCGGAGACTATGTCAAAGTAATAAGACCCAATGCGGATAAAGAGGTAAACCACCTCAAAGCCTCCCCTTCCAACGATTGTTAAAAGAGGTGGACTAAGAGGACCCAATCGTACAGCCACCGGTGGGAATCCATGGTGAAGCCGCGAGGTGGAATTGGGGATCGGTGTCCCAATGTCGTCATACTTCGGGATTCGGGGCCTTGAAACCCGAAGGAAAATAGGCATTGGGGAGCTTGCAATAGTTATGGAGAGAGTGAGGCCTGGAGAGGGAGAAAGACTCAGCCAAGAGTCTCCTAATGAGGCCCTCCATCTTGAATCGGGAGATGGATTCGGATTGAGTGGGGGGGGGGGTGGACTGAACATGAGGTGGATAGATGGACGAGGGGTTGGAGTGGGAGTAGGCAGAGGAGTAGGAGGAGGAATAGGAGTGGAGATGGGGATAGGGGAGATAGGAACCCGGAAGGGGTGACGGGCCTAGGAGTGGGCCTAGATGAAGAAGAATGGAGAGGAGTAGGGGATGGAGAGGAAGGAGAGGTCGCTGCCCGGACAGTATGCTTAGAAAGTATTGAAATGATGTCCTCGGGCGAATAGCGGGAGAGAAGTTTGGAGAATTCGAGGTCTTCTTGAACTTCTTGGGCATAGGTGGGGTTGACCCTCAAACTCACACTCTCCTCATTATCATCTTGAGAAGAGGATTGGACTGACTCTTCGAGCTGCAAATTAGTGTTGACCATACCGACAAATTCATCATGAATATTATCTTCGTACTTAAATGCCGGATTGTTAGACATGTTGACAGAGTTCAACCAAGAGTCCATTTAGCAACACAACCTACTGATTTTAGGATAGTTAAGTTGATCAACTACACTGTTATTAGGAGAAATATGAATTTCTACCAAACAATGTTATCAAACAACGTCCCCAAACTTTTAGAAGTTTAAGTTGTGTGTTAATTTGACTTGACAAGGCCGGTTCTCTCAAAACTTAGTCAAACCCGAGTGAATAGGCAGTCTAAATGGGTGGGTAAAGGTCCTCCTACCCCATACCGTGAGGGAATCCATGGAATTTAGGGACTTATAGAGTTCCCCTTGGAGCAACCTGATTTACTCGAGAGGGAATCCTCGAGTAAAATGTTGTGAACCAAGGAGGGGCTATCCTAAAATGTGTGGGGAGGCTAGAACAAAGAAGAAAGGACCCCCCACGACTGAGGACCATTAGGAATCAAACAGGAAGCAAACAGAAAGGAAAACAGATCAAAACAAGGCAAAAATAGACTTCTGGGAAATAAACGGCAAGCACATAGACGCTCAGTTCATCAGAAAACAGTTGACGACATGATCGACTGACGCTGACAAGAAGGAATGACAATCTATATGGACGTTTAAAATAACTAAACGGCAGGAAAAGTGGACGCTTACCTCTGTAGACGGCAATATCGCTTGCCGTTTACCTGGGTGAAGACTGAAACTGTGGCAGCACTGTCTGTCCCATCGCGATCGCCAAAGAAGAGATGTGGACACCCCGTTCTGCGCGTGCCCCAGATGCTGATGGAGTCTGTGGTTGCTCCGGAGACCCATGAATGTAGCCGCTCCCTCGTTGGCGCTGAAGAGTCACTGGTTGACTCCTTTGACTCCCGTTTGACTAGGTTGACTGAGGAGAAGAGGGGAAAACTAGTGAAAGGAAGGAGAGTTGCGATTGCCAGGGCCTTACCTGTGCCCAAGGGGGTGTTGTGACCACGTCGGTGATGCTGCCTCGCGTAGCGGATGATTATGGGACTCCAACTTTCCTCTCTTCAGCCGGCCAAAGAGAGGAAGCTCCACGGTCTTCTTCGAGGTGTTCCTGCCACACAAAGACTCAATTAGACTCTAAGGAAGTGCAGTAAATGTCCTAAACAGAAAGATGAAGTCCAAAAGGAGAGCCCCGTACCGGTTTCGGACTTGAGAAGAGGGGTGGACCAAATGCTATGACCACCCTTCTTCCCTCTATTTTTGGTTTGGGAAACCCCTTTTTAGGTGTGTAGGAAGGTGCCCTACCTGCCTAGGGTGTGTTTATGTGAGTGTATAGCATGCAAAGACTAAAAGAGGAGGAAGAGGAAGAGAAAGAGAGGAGGGAGATGATCCTCATTTCTGGTTGTTGATGACTGCGTCGTGGACTCCTCTAGAACTTGGTGAAGCTCCTAGATGCCCCAATTGTTGAGAGGAAGAGAAGGAAGAAGGATGGAAGCTTGAGTGCAATTTTTTCTCTCTACTCTCAAAGCAACATGGCATGGACGTCCAGCATCTCCCCCCTCCGTAGAAGGCCTAAGGACTACCTATATAGGCAGTGGGGTCGGAGCCAAGGGGCCTTAGATGCTCAAGTGTGAAGAAACACACTTGTACAAGTGGCAATCCATATGTAAAGGCTTGGACCAATGAGAGGGGGCCACATAGGATTTTTACTAGGTCAGGGGGGTGCCAAGGTGGCCCATTTACCCATTGGAATGGCCCCATGCGCTGCATGGGGGAGGAGAGGGGGCTTAGTGGGCTGGAATCTCGGGCAGTTGCGCAGACCAGGTAAACCAGGTTGACGTCCAACGATGCTGCTGCCAACCCCATGCATACGTCCACATAGGTGGCCGCCTAAAAGAGTCGACATCCAGGGGGTGCCGCCAACATGCAATCAACGGCAGTCGATGCTGCCGTCTACATGGGATCGAGGAAAGTCAACAAATGGTTAAACGGGCCTTAGTGGGCCATGGAACCACGTGGGGATGGGCCAAATCTCGCGTCTACAAACTGATGTTCAGTAATCAGAAAACTTATTTTCTTATTTACTGATTGAAAGAAAATAACACTAAATGATAGGAAAGGTGAACAAGTGTTCAACACAACTTGACTTGTTCACTAATCGGCACACAAAAGATTAAATAAGGCATTATAGCATTAATCAGAATGAGACTTTACCATTTGGTATGAAAAACCTTAAGTAATGGATTGTATAACTGCTATTGAAACTTTGGCCGATCAGGAGTCGAAGTGACACTTCGATTGGTGATATTGTTCATCAATCAATATCTCACTTCGATTATCCAGAAGTCAGAATGACACTTTGAATGATGAATTTTGTTCATCAATCAATGTCTCACTTTGACTATCTAGGAGTCAGAGTTGGACTTCGACTTTGATGACTTGTTCACCAATTGATGTCTCAGTTTGACTGCTCATGATACATATATTGTATAGTCGGAGTGGACTTAGAAAAATTAGAGCTTGAACTAAATCATATGTCAATAGATAAACAAGCATGTGTCGACAGATAGAACATGTGTTGACACACAAAATATCACAGGTCGATAGATATCCAAAATGAAAGCAACACAAGTCAACATGTGGTTAACATGTGTCGACATGCGTTCAATCATGTGTCAACACAATCTACCTATAAGTTGACATTCTGACTGTCTATAAGAAGACATATATGTATAATAAAAACATGCCTTAACATACACATGGAATTTTATTACATGCAATCAGATGACTTTGTTTATTACATGCAATCAAATGAATTTGTTTATGAAAATGATTTTGTCATATTCAAAATAGTAAATAATACTTTTGTATAACAAATGCTCAACATATCCCACGAATATGATCCTTTCCGTCCTCGATTCCAACTTGTCGGTATCGTGTCTCTTAATGTGGGAGGGCAGCCCCAAATCTTAACAACCTTAAGATTGGGCTTCTTCCTTTTTCATATCTCATATGGAGTAGACACTACCGCCTTAGTGGGAACTCTATTCAAAAGGTAAGCTGCAGTGTCCAGGACATATCCCTAGAATGACATAGGCAGGTTGGCAAAACACATCATGGACCGCACCATGTCAAATAGCATGCGATTCCTCCTTTCTAATACACCATTGAGTGAGGTGTATGAGGATAAGTCCATTGGGATAATATCCTATGGTCCTTGAGGAATTAGGTAAACTTTGTACTCAAGTATTCTCCTCCCCGATCTAATTGAAGAGTCTTGATACTCTTTCCAGTTTGCTTCTCCACTTCATTCTTGTATTCCCTGAATTTCTCAAAAGCCTCAGACTTGTACTTCATTAGATACACATGTCCATACCTTGGGAGGTCATTAGTGAATGTAATGAAGTAGGAGTATCCACCTTTAGCATGTATGGACATAGGTCCACATCCATCGGTATGTATGAGTTCCAAAAACTTAGAGGCTCTCTCTCTAGTTCTACTAAAAGAAGAGTTGGTCAATTTCCCTTGAACGCAAGATTCGCAGGTTGCATATGATTCATAATTAAATGGACCCAAAAAACTATCCTTTAGGAACCTTTGAATTCTTCCTTCATGGATATGACCTAGACTACAATGCCAAATGTGTGCATCGTTCACCTCATCTCTCTTCCTCTTACAGACACTATGTATGTTCATGACATGTGAAGTAAGATCTATTAATTACAAACCATTTGTTAAAGACCCCTTGATAATGATCTCATCATTAAGAAACATAGAACAACCATTGTTCTCAAAAAGGAATTTGTATCCCATTCTTGTCATACAGGAAATTGAGATAATGTTTTCGATAATAGAGGGTACAAAATAGCATGTTTCTAAAACAAAAGATGCTCCACCAGGTGTCCATAGGGTGACCTCACCAATGGCAACAGTTGCAACTTTTGCGTCGTTTCCTATCCTCAGGTCTACCTCGCCTTTTTCCAATCTCCTACACTTGCCAGGACCTACAATGAATTACAGATATGATATGCACGTCTGATATCTAATACCCATGCATTGTCATAATTTTCTGATGAATGGAGATCAATCATGAACAAATATGAAGCTACTCCTAGCTTCAATTTTGCCTTTTCTTCAAGGTATTCCTTGCAATTCCTCTTTCGATGCCCATCTTTATCGTAGTGTAAATACTGTCCTTGTCCGTTGTCGGCTCTTTCTTGGCAACCTTTGCCTTACCCAACGTCTTGCCTTTGCCTTTGCCCTTCTTAAGGGTCTTCCCTGCCTTCCTTTTCTGGTTGGTCTCACCAATATGGAGGACTGGTTTCTCCTCTTTGATGGCATCGTCAGCTTCTCTCAACATATTATGTAGCTTAGGTAGGGTGGCCTCAATCTTTTTCATATTGAAGTTCGTTATGAATAGAGAAAAAGAATTAAAAAGGGATTGAAGTGGAAGGACTACACAGAGCTCATCCTCTAAGATAAGTCCTACAACCACCAATTGCTCTATCCACTCCATCATCTTTAGGACATGTTTCTGAACCGATGCTCCCTCAGTCATTTTATCCCAAAGAGAGTCTTTGATATCTCATTTCATCGAGTTCTCCCTTCCTTCTCAAACAATTTGCGGAGATATAGTTTAATGGATTGTGCATCCATCTTCTTATGTTGCCTTTGCAACTCGGGAGTCATAGAGGCCAACATGTTACATTGAGCAAGACTTGATCCTCCTTATACTTCTTATAGAGAGCGATCTCTTCCTCACTAGCCCTTCCACTAGGTCAGGCATGATCTCATCTAGGACCTGCATTTTTCTCCGATGTTAGAAAAATTCCCAAATTTCGGAGCCAATCCGCATAGTTTGGACTAATGAAACAGTTGACATCAATTATGCCATGTAGTGGGTTTGCAAGTGACATATTTCTAAAAATAAAGATGTAGCAGAAAATTAATAACATGCATACTTTTGGAATTTTCTAAGAAATAAGACATGGAATTTTATCTTAATTTACTCCCACTATTTTCTTGCGAGACACGTAACACCCTCAAGCATGTGAATTAGAAGTTTCTGATAAACTTCTAGTGGGGATTGGGATCCAATTGGCATCTTGGCATGACCTCAAGGGACTCGACCAATCACACCAAACCCAAAAGGTAGGCAACTCTTGCCAATTACAACTCCTTGTGATTCCCATCATATTCAGCGTCCGAATTATCATGGCCCAGAGGGACTCTGCCAACCATGATAATTGGTTAAGTCAGCACCATCATTACCTGATGAGTATGATTCGATGATATGCTCCCAAGGGACTTGGCCAGCCATACCATGTCTTCAAGTCACCGATGACATCTCCATGTTGTAGGGCGAATATCAATCCTAATATAGGTGAGTCTGAAGTGGGGTTGTATTGGTTGGTGGAGTGGCGAGGTGGATGATGGGTGACATCCACTTGTTCATCATACTTCAAACTATCTTGCCCAAACAAATTCATGATGGGAGGCTCCAAAAGATGTGCTTGAATGTAGCAGCCTCTCTCATCCAATTCTTCTTTTGTTTTGGGCTTGTTCATGGCCAAAATTTGCTTGAACCTTGGAGTAGAGTTTGAAATGATCATCTTGACTTGCTTTAACTTTGAGAATGTGTCCATCAATTTGGTGGTCATTGCCCTCCATTGGTCAGCAAATTGTACAAAGTCCTCATCGGGCCTCATCTTCTTAAATACCAAGTTTGTGATTGAGAGAGAGGGTCCGACATGATCCTTGTATCTATGAAGGAATTTCTTTTGTATAGTATTGAAGTCCTCAGCCTCTCTTGGCTCCAATGAGTAGAACCACTCCAATGCAGAGCCGTCTAGAGACCTACGGAAGAGATATGCCAGAATTGGGGATTGTATCGCCAACATGATGACTCATAAAGGAAATCTTTGATATGAATGTAGAGATTGCCCGTGCCATTATACAAGCGGTATGTCGACATCTCTGAATGATAGATGTAAAATGTAGGGAGAGTCGGCATGACAACATTAGAGTTACCCTTGGAATTAGAGACTTGGTTCAATTGTTCCTCCATTTCATTCAACTTATTGAGAAGAGATTGTTGCATTGGGGTGATATGCCTTGGGCATGAGAAGAGGTACATGAGGAATGCCATGAAGGAGTGGGCCTACCCATGGGATGGTCTAGATGGGCGGATGGCGGGGATTGTATAAGCCAGGGGGCTGAGAGGAAGGATGAAGTGGATGTGGCATGGCTGCCGGAATATGCACTCTCAGGTGCCGAGAGGAAGGAGACGGTGTAGCCATCAGAGAAGGAGAAACGCCCTCAACCAAAGATTGAACAATGTGGAGTTGTTAGGAAGTGGGTTGGTCCAAAGTATACAGGACATTTGACAAATCAGGTTTCTGGGGAGACCAAGGCTCATTGTGGGTAGTGGCCTGTGAGATCGAGGGAGTATATGACCGGTTAATGCCCGGGGTGCGGACATGACCATAAGATGTTAAAGGTTGTCCCTCATAGTGGTGAGATGGATGGATGTGAGGTTGATAAGATTGACCACTTAAACTATCCTCATAGTCGCCATTGATATAAGCATGATTATACATGTCCAATTCAAAATAAGGCAAATAATCACACAAGGAGACAAGTATGAAACAATCAATATAATCCTTGCCAAGATTAGACAATCAAGTTAATGTTAACGCCTTTTTTTAGGAGTTCCTCTCAAATAAGTTTGGGGAATTTAAAAGTTGAGTTTACTCCAGATTTGATCATTGTGGATTGTGAAAGTTTGGATGTGGCGGAACGCCTCGGCCAAGCCCGTTAAACCGATAACGTACTTGATCTGAGTCCGCCTCCTGCGAACGGGCCATAGCCTAGCAAGGGATACCACACCACAGTCCGTGTGAACATAAAGGAACACACCATTTCATATATATATTTCACAAGCTTACATAGCCATATTTCAACAACAACTGAAAAGAAAGTACAAGAGCCTGGGGCATACCCCGAGGTACAACTGAAACAAGTAAACTAACTAGCTACACTACACTGCTGGAGCTGCTACTACACAGCTGGAGGTACTGACCCTGCACCACTACGACGCGGCTCCGAACTGGACGACGGTCGAGAAACGTCCTCCTCGCTCTCACCTGTGGGGGGTAGGGGTGAGCCTCGCTAGTCACTGGCTCAGTAGGGAACTCCCCCAAAACCGAGCAAACCAAAAACCATAGGAACAAAAGCAATAAACAGTACCGACAATTATAGAACAGCTAAGCAGGATATGAAAGCTGTAAAAGTACTCACCGTCTGTCGACTACGAAAAACAACTGTAATAATTAAACGACAAAACAGTACAGGTGTACAAGCTAAAGTAGAGACAGCCAAACACGAGTCACGTGAACTGGTTCGCGACACCAGAAGACTCGGACAAGCTAACATAGGTCTACCTCTCAGTCTCGCAGCCAAGAACGAAAGGTCCAGCTGCCGCTCCACGTGAAAAGGTCAAGCAACAGTGGAGAGCAACTAAACACCACCGCCTGCGGACCACACGGTCGCAGGCCCATGCCTGACACCTCTGGAGACCCTGGCCTGGGCCCTTTAGAGTGAGGCACTGGAAAAGGACTAGTTGGGGACCAGTGTCGACTACTGGTGTCCGTACCCCAACTACGAGCGCGCTACAAGTGACTAAAGACAAACACAAGTGTCACTGTCCCACTGTCGTCTTTCCCTCAGCCGGACGTACAACTCAAACACAGGAGTGAGGGTGTCCAGGTCAGATGACACAGACCTCGAATGTACAACACAAGTACCGGGACAAAGCCCTGAGCTAACAGCCTGGCTCACAAAGAACCTGAGGCACCCAAATGGAGAGGTAACCACGGTAGGCGTTGTACTACTTGCCACGTACACAAAACCACGTGTACGTCATACACAAACCATGTGAAGTCTCGCAAAAACCTCGTGCACTGATAGTCCACTACACGTGAACATCACGTAAACACGTAAAGAACTGACTAACTGCGTACTTGTATGTTAGCCACAGAAACCTCGTGCACCGAGTGCACAATAGGTGCCAACGCACCACTTGATATTGTTAAATACCGAATATGCAATATTTAAACAGTAGCATGCTAGCGTCCACATCGATTGCCGCTAAGGGTTAGTAAACGGCAAGTTATCTGGCCGTTTATCTCCTGGCTGAAGAACCTGGCGTCAATTGATGTTGACGCTAAGTTGCTCGGCCATTAGTCACAAAAACCCTAGGCCGATTATACCAGAAACCTTGGCCCTATAAACCACGAAAAACATGAGGGAACACCTCCTCTAACATGCATGCAACTAAATCATGCAAAAGCAACATGTTTCATTCTTTAAATTACTCAAACCACCCATTATCCCCACATGGTGCAACTTAACCCGAAAATGCATTAAACATGCTAATTCATGTGGTTAAGTCGTGTTATAATGATCCTAAGGAGTTAACAGAGTTCGTTCCCTACCTTAGAATGCACATAAACCTCTTAAACTTCTCCGATTCTCACCAAACTCCCCGCGAGCTCCTACGACAATTACACCATGTTCCGGCGTTTCCTTGGCCAATTCATCCGCCTCACGTTCCACGTTCCTCCAATTATCCTTTTACAACCGTTGGAAGCATTGGGGAAGCAAGGGCATGAAATCCAGGCAAGGGAGAGGGAGAAATGGGCTGAGGAAATGTCCTCGGGCAGACCTATATTCTGCAGGTTGCACAGGTTGGCGTCAACATGGATGTCGCCAATCAGACCGCCAAGGCTAGGCGTCCATATCCCTTGTCGCCAAGTTCATAGAGTAAACGTCAACTTACCTGGACGCCAACAAGTCAACGACCACACCTGGCCGCCAACTCCTACTCAACTGCAGCAGGTCCTATTTATTTTGGGACCCAACCTGCACCACATCTGCGCACACCACACGTCTACACCACACTGGCCTCACAATGGCCTTCACAACCATTACACACATGATCCGTAAGGATCCGAAAGCACGCGACGTTACATTACTATCATCTAAAAAGAAAATTTTGACCTCGAAATTCATAACACAACTCAAACTTAAACAACTTAAACATGCACACTTTTACAAGTACTATCATCTAAAAAGAAATACAAAAGTTTATTCAAACAGATAGGATACCCTTTAGCCATTTCCTCGGCTAACTCCCAGGTGTCCTCACCACCCAACCTATTTTTCCATCCTACTTTAACTAGCTCAATTTCTTTATTTCTCAACTTCTTTATCTTTCAATCAGTGATCTGCATCGGATATTCTGGCATAGTCATATCTGGCCTCAGGTCACCACCTTGATAACTGATTATTTGAGCTGGATCTTCAATACACTTTCTTAACATAGAAACATGAAATATATCATGGACATCTGCAAAATCTGCGGGCAAATCCAGCCTATAAGCTGTTTCCCCAATTCTCTCAATCACCTGGAAAGGTCCCACATACCTTGGACTCAATTTTCCAGTCTTACCAAATCTCATAATACCTTACTCGGGGAAACTTTCAGGAAGACAAAATCTCCCACTTCAAACTGAAGTGGTCTCCTTTGATATCTGCATAACTCTTTTTCCTGCTTTAAGCTGCCTGCAATTTTCCTTAATAAGCTTCACCACTTCTGTGGTTTGCTGAATCAATTCAGGACCCACCAATTACCTTTCTCCCACTTCATGCCAGTTCAATGGGGTTCTACATGGCCTTCCATATAAAGCTTCATACGGTGCCATCCCAAGACTGGTATGATAACTATTATTGTAGGCAAACTCAACCATTCCCAAATGATGCTCCCGCTACCTCCCCAAACTAAACAACAAGTTCGCAACATATCTTCAATCGTCTGGATAGTCCTCTCTGTCGACCATCTGTCTGGGGATGATAAGCAAGCTATCTAGTCGTACTCTGAAATACATATATAACTTTCTAAAAAAAAAAAGAAATCTTGATCTCTGTCAGACACAATAGTCTTCGGAATACCATGCAGTGGAACAATTCTTTCAACATAAACCTTTGCTAATCTGTCCACTGTCCAAGACATACTTACTGCCACTAATCTGCACACCTTAGTCAATCTGTCAACAAATACCCATATTCCATTATGCCCAGAACACGATCTTGGTAAACCTGCCACAAAGTCCATAGCAATATCATCCCATTTCCACAGTGGAATGGGCAATGGTTGCAATAGACCTCCAGGCTTCTGATGTTCTGCTTTAATATGTTGACAGATAGCACATCTTGCAACAAACTCTGCTATTTCCTTTTTCATATGAGGCCACCAGAAATGTTTCCTCAAATCGTGGTACATTTTAGTACTACCCGGATGGATAGTGTACCTGGATTTATGAGCCTCTTCCAACACTCTCTGCTTTACCTCTCTCTCTGCTGGAACAAACAACCTGCCTCTGAGCCTGACCACACAATTATCATCAATAGTAACTCCTTCCATTTTTACAATTTCAGCTAAACTTACATCTGCTCTCTGAGCTTCAACAATCTGCCAATACTAGGACGGCTCTACAGCACTAGCAGCTACTACTGCCCGTCGCTGACTACTGGGCACATACAAGGAGTTCTCCACTATCTCTTCATACAGCTTCCACTCTTTAATCATCATTAGATTCATATATGCCGTTCTGCTCAAGGCATCTGCTACAACATTGGCCTTACCCGGATGGTAAGCCAAACTAAAATCATAATCTTTCAAATATTCAATCCATCTGCGCTGACGAAGATTTAAATCCTTCTGTGAGAAGATATACTTCAAACTTTTATGATCTATAAAGATCTCAAATCTCTCGCCATACAGATAATTCCTCCACATTTTCAAGGCAAACACAACTGCTGCCAATTCCAAATCATGAGTGGGGTAATTCTCTTCTGCCGACTTCAATTGCCTGGACGCATAAGCTATTACTTTGCCATGCTGCATAAGCACTGCGCCAAGTCCTCTCCTTGAAGCATCTGCATATACCACAAAACCACCACTTCCTGCCGGTAATGTCAATATGGGTGCTGTTGTAAGCCTTTTCTTCAGTTCCATAAAACTTTTCTAACATTCACCGGACCACACAAAAGGCACACCTTTTCTGGTCAACTTAGTCATAGGTGCCGCAATCTTAGAAAAATCTTGAATAAAGTGCCTATAATAACCTGCTAATCCCAGAAAACTTCTAATCTCAGTTATTGTGTTAGGCACTCCCCATCTCATCACTGCTTCCACTTTACTTGGGTCCACTGCTACTCCTTTAGCAGAGATAACATGACCCAAAAATGAATTTCTTTTAGTCAAAATTCACACTTACTGAATTTGGAAAATAACTGGTTATCCCTTAACAACTGCAGGGTAAACCTCAAATGAGCGGCATGCTCCTCTTCAGATGCTGAATAAATCAGAATATCATCAATAAAGACCACAATGAATTGGTCCAAATACGATGAAAAATTCTATTCATCAGATCCATAAAACCTGCAGGAGCATTGGTCAGCCCAAATGGCATAACCACAAACTCATAGTGACCATATCTGGTTCTGAATGCTATTTTATCTATATCCTCCTCTTTAATTCTCAACTGATGGTACCCGGACCTCAAATCAATTTTAGAAAATACTTTTGCCGGTTGCAACTGATCAAACAGATCATCTATTCTCGGTAACGGGTACTTATTCTTAATGGTCACATCATTCAACTTTCTATAATCAATACACATACGAAAACTTCCATCTTTCTTTTTCACAAACAACACCGGCGCTCCCCACGGGGAATGACTCGGTCTAATGAACCCTTTTTGCAACAACTCTTCTAATTGCTTTTTCAATTCTTTAAGTTCTGCTGGTGCCATCCGATATGGAGCTTTAGAGATCGGCATGGTACCTGGCAGCAACTCAATGGTAAAGTCCACCTCTCTATGTGGAGCTAAACCAGGCAAATCTTCAGGAAAAACATCAGCAAATTCCCTAACCACGGGAATTGCTTCCACTGAATGACTAGCTTCTACCAGACTTACCGAGGCTAAATAAGCCACACATTCTGCATTTATCAACTTTCTAGCTCTAATTGCAGAAATTAGAAACTTAGAGGTATAAAAAGACATACCTTGATATTCAAATACTGCACCATTAGGATGACAAAACCTGATCTTTTTCTTTCTGCAATCTAGCATTGCTCCATAAGTCTCAAGCCAATCCATACCCAAAATAATATCATAATCTGTCAACTGCAGGGCATACAACCGACCCGACATCTGGTTCTCTTCAATCATAACAGGAGCTTCATCTATATAGCTCGAAGTGAGCAGGAACTCACCCGAAGGAACCTCCACTACCAACTCACAAGACTTTTCCTCTAAAGGATGAGTCATACAATCCAGAAATTCTTCGGAAATGAAAGAATGAGAGGCACCTGAATCAAATAAAACTCTTGCTGAATAATCATAAAGAGGTAAAGTACCTTCTATTATATTCGATGTCTCCGCCTGGGCTCGAGTGATAGCATAACCTAGCCTCTTCCTCGCTGCTGCGGTGCTCCTCTGCCACGACCTGCCTGTGGCTGCTGAAACTGCTGAGGCTGCTGCTGCTGCACACCTCTTCCATACCCATATTCTCTCGGATAGGGGCAATTGCGGATCAAATGCCCCAGCTGATTGCAATTATAGCATCTATACCCTGGTGGAGTAATAGGCTGCCTGGCAGTACTCTGCTACGATTCCTCCACCTCTGGTCTACCACGACCTTGCTGAAATTGCTGTCGACCTCCCCATCCTCTTCCTTTACCTTTAAATGCTTGCTTCAATTTCTAACCCCATTTACCAAAGCCTGATGAAGAAGGTCCTGCTGGTGCTTTACCCTTACTCACACCCACTGACTGCTGTGGTAGCCGAAAACTACCTGATCCTGACTCGCCCACCTGACGAGTCCGAATAGACCTCTCTAATGTAGCTGCCCTCTGAGCTGCTTCTTCCACTGTCTTACACATGAGAGGTACTATAGCATCCTACAACTCCACTCTCAAACCTCTAATGAAATACTCAACCATCATATTATTATCTGATACTACATAAGGCGCATATCGGCTAAGTGCCATAAACCTCATCTGGTACTCTAAAACTGAAGAGTTACCTTGCTGGAGTGTCCGAAACTGATCTCTCTTCACTTGCTGAACTTGAATCGGAAAGAATGTATCGTTAAATACATCAAGAAATTCCGACCAAGTGATAGCCTCTTCTGTCCTACCTGCAAAGGTGGTCTGCATCTTCAATCGCCACCATTCCAATGCAAAACCCCGCAATTGATAAGCAGCTAACACAACTTTATCTGCTGCCGGACACCTCATGGTCGCAAAGACCCTTTCAATCTCATGAACCCAGTGTTCCACTGTATCTGGATTCGGCCCTCCTGAGTAAGTAGGCGGCTGCAATCTCAGAAATTTCTCCACCTGCATCACTGGTTCCTCTGCTATTAACACTGGTGGTGGTGGTGGCACGGGTGCTACAAATGGCACCTCCACTCCTGGCGGGACTGGAGCAATAGGTACAGCCTCTCCATCCCCAGGTGGCACTGCAACCGGTGGTACCGGCGCCTGCTGATCCATCCTTGCCCGAATAACATGAGGCTTTCCCAGATCCTCTCTATCATACGCTGGGTACTCTCCTCTGGATCATCTCCTCCACCACCCCAATCTCTTCTATCAGCCATTCAGAAATTTCTACATAAATAAGACACAAACAAAAAACAAAACAACAATTATCAGAAACCAGAGTCCCTACCAGCAGTGTACAAAGACCGAAATAAGGCTATGTATCTTTCTAGTTCCCTTATATTAACACGGACCTTGCTCTGATACCAACTGTGGCGGAACGCCTCGACCAAGCCCGTTAAACCGATAACGTACTTGATCCGAGTCCACCTCCCACGAACGGGCCATAGCCTCGCAAGGGATACCACACCACAGTCCGTGTGAACATAAAGGAACACACCATTCATATATATATTTCACAAGTTTACATAGCCATATTTCCACAACAACTGAAAAGAAAGTACAAGAGCCTGGGGTATACCCCGAGGTACAACTGAAACAAGTAAACTAACTAGCTACACTACACTGCTGGAGCTGCTACTACACAGCAGGAGGTACTGACCCTGCACCGCTACGACGCGGCTTCGAACTGGACGACGGTCGAGAAACGTCCTCCTCGCTCTCACTTGTGGGGGGTAGGGGTGAGCCTCGCTAGTCACTAGCTCAGTAGGGAACTCCCCCAAAATCGAGCAAACCAAAAACCACAGGTACAAAAGCAATAAACAGTACCAACAATTTATAGAACAGCTAAGCATGATATGAAAGCTATAAAAGTACTCACCGTCTGCCGACTACGAAAATCAACTGTAATAATTAAACGACAAAACAGTACAGGTGTACAAGCTAAAGTAGAGACAGCCAAACACGAGTCACGTGAACTGGTTCGTGACACCAGAGACTGACTTGGACAAGCTAACACAGGTCTACCTCTCAGTCTCGCAGCCAAGAACGAAAGGTCCAGCTGCCGCTCCACGTGAAAATGTCAAGCAACTGTGGAGACCAACCAAACACCACCACCTGCGGACCACACGGTCGCAGGCCCATGCCTGACCTCTGGAGACCCTGGCTTGGGCCCTTTTGAGTGAGGCACTGGAAAAGGACTAGCTGGGGACCAGTGTCGACTACTGGTGTCCGTACCCCCAACTACGAGTGCGCTACAAGTGACTAAAGACAAACACAAGTGTCACTGTCCCCTGTCGTCTTTCCCTCAGCCGGACGTACAACTCAAACACAGGAGTGAGGGTGTCCAGGTCAGACGACACAGACCTCGAAGGTACAACACAAGTACCGAGACAAAGCCCCGAGCTAACAGCCTGGCTCACAAGAACCTGGGGCACCCAACTGGAGAGGTAACCACGGTAGGCGTTGTACTACTTGCCACGTACACAAAACCACGTGCACATCATACACAAACTATGTGAAGTCTCGCACAAACCTCGTGCACTGATAGTCCACTACACGTAAACATCACGTAAACACGTAAAAAACTGACTAACTGTGTACCTTGTATGTTAGCCACAGAAACCTCGTGCACTGAGTGCACAATAGGTGCCAACGCACCACTTGATATTGTTAAATACCGAATATGCATATTTTTAAACAGTAGCATGCTAGCGTCCACATCGATTGCCGCTAAGGGTTAGTAAACGGCAAGTTATCTGGCCGTTTATCTCCTGGCTGAAGAACCTGGTGTCAATCGATGTTGACGCTAAGTTCCTCGGCCATTAGTCTCATAGAAACCCTAGGCCGATTATACCAGAAACCTTGTCCCTAGAAACACGGAAAATATGAGGAAACACCTCTCTAACATGCATGCAACTAAATCATGCAAAAGCAACATGTTTCATTCTTTAAATTACTCAAACCACCCATTATCCCCACATGGTGCAACTTAACTCGAAAATGCATTAAACATGCTAATTCATGTGGTTAAGTCGTGTTATAATGATCCTAAGGAGTTAACAGAGTTCATTCCCTACCTTAGAATGCACATAAACCTCTTAAACTCCTCCGATTCTCACCAAACTCCCCGCAAGCTCCTATGGCAATTACACCACGTTCCGGCGTTTCCTTGGCCAATTCGTCACCGCCTCACGTTCCACGTTCCCAATTATCCTTTTACAACCGTTGGAAGCATTGGGGAAGCAAGGGCATGAAATCCAGGCAAGGGAGAGGGAGAAATGGGCTGAGGAAACGGTCCTCGGGTAGACCTATATTTTGCAGGTTGCACAGGTTGGCGTCAACGTGGATGTCGCCAATCAGACCGCCAAGGCTAGGCGTCCATATCCCTTGTCGCCAAGTTCATAGAGTAAACGTCAACTTACCTGGACGCCAACAAGTCAACGATCACACCTGGCCGCCAACTCCTACTCAACTGCAGCAGGTCCTATTTTATTTCGGGACCCAACCTGCACCACACCTGCGCACACCAGACGTCTACACCACACTGGCCTCACAATGGCTTCACAACCATTACACACATGATCCGTAAGGATCCGAAAAGCACACGACGTTACATTGGAACTTTGGGGTACAACCGGAATCACCCTCACCACACAATGGGCTAACTAACATGAGTCTTCAGAGGTACAACCTGCTCGGTCCTTGTGAAGGAATACATGAGGTATGGAGACTTACAGAGGTCTTGGATGAGGCTCCCCTAGTCCAAGGGACGGAATGCCTAATGGAGAGGTCGCCCTTACCAAGAAGGCGTATGGAACCTAGGATGTAAAGAGTGGAGGTCACCCCGACCAAATGTGCGCCTAGATGCAAAGAACTAATGCAAGAAGTCCCAGGATAGTTTAGAACAACGGCATTTGTCAATAGTCCAAAATTGAGTCGACTACAGTCACTGCAGATATGAAGAATCATGTTTGTTCACTTGGATGTGGATCTAAAAGTCCCAATAGATTGTTAGAGCCGTGCTTGGTCCCTCTAGAGTGGATTGTATAATAGAAACACGTCAGACTAGGCTACCATGGGACACACAGATTCACGTCAAGATGACTCAATGAGGAAAACGAAGAGAATCACATCCTCTGTGTCAGCCATGATTTAAACCAGGCACCAAAACAAAAAAACAAAAAAACTTCAGGAATATACAAGGAATCAATACACATAACATACTCTTTTGCAGGGTATGAGGTAGGAGTAAAAATAAAATGCAAATCTCCAAGTAAAAGACAATGATATAACTCAAATCACTCCAGTTCTCCTTCTCTTTTAAGGCCTTCTTGTGGATCCACAACTTGGGTATAACGTGGGAAAAAAATAGAAAAGAGTGCACATAGAGCATGAAAGGAGGAGGGGAGAAAGAGAGGGTGCCACATGGGGAATGAAAGGAGGGACACGCATGGGTGCCAGTACGAGGGTGCCGCGTGGGGAACAAATGGAGAGGGTAATCAAAGAAATGCAAAACTATGTCCCACTGTGATCGTCAATTTGTGGATGTGACTTTCGGAGTCTTGTCACGACTCTTATAGTCCCACAAAAAAATATGAAAAAAAAGGAGAAGAATAAAATAGGTAGCACACAATGCTAGATTTAGAGTTTGTGATCACTAGAGATGCGAGGGTCTCCAAGAAGTAAATAAACACCTAAAGGTGTGATCATGAATAAATACCTTTTTAGAGAGGAGATTGTGCAGAGACGTGGGTTCGCTCCTTCTTCTACAACATGATTGGCCGTTGTAGAAGGCTTCAGTGATTACCCTTGCATAAAAAACACACAACAAAAGATATGAAAGAAAGGATTAGCCAAGTTGTGTAGAAATCAATTCTTAAACAAAGATAAACATGAAAAGCATGGAGAAGAAACACATCTTTTTGTGGCTTTTAAACCCTAAGAAGAATAGGTGTGTATGTATGCATGAAAATTGAGTAACCTTGTGTATGTGTGTTGTGATGATTGAGGAGATTGAGAGGGAGAAGCTCATGTGGGAGCTATGGAGAGATTGAATAGAATAAACAAAAAAAAAGAGAACAAGAGAGAGGTAAGAGGCCGGCTTCCCCTATGGCTGTAGTGCATGGAAGGATTTAATGTAGCTTAGAGGGCTTCTGTTAATTCATAGAAGAAGACTTGAGGTACAACTCCTGCAGGGCTTCACATTGGTGACCGCCCTCACAACTCATTGATAGGGGGAGCTCATACTAGCCAACCTTGCTAACCTCGCCAACCTTGCTAACCTCGCCAACCTCGCCAACCTCGCCAACCTTTGGACACTATAGACCAAGGGTGTATTTATAGGAATTTGGGGCTCAAAGTCCTAGGTGGATTAAATCCTAAGTCGTCCAAGGATAGTAGATGCATTTAAAGTTGAATTACATTAGACCAATCAGACGTGTTAATGATTCCCAAATTTAATCGAATTCTAACATAAATAGCAAGTTGAATCATACCAGGGATAACAAACACATTTATGAATTTTTGAAAATCCTTTCTGAAAGTTGCCAAAAGGGAAATTTAGAAAGTGTAATCGTGTCATGGGTGCAAGACACGTTTCAAAAAAAGGTAATATGTATTTCCGAAAATCAAAAATGAAATTGCTTAGAAAATGGAAGCCCAAAATTATGTCGTACCAGACTGACGTGTTTCAAAATGCTTATTCAGTTAGTAATTGATTATTGTAGAATCACGTCATATGAAGTTGATGCGTTAATGACCAATCAATTATCATAATCGTGTCCATGTACCCTGACACGTTCATGGATATTCACCATCAAAGGGTGTTCACCAATCGAAGGCAAATCACGTCGGGCTTACCCGACGCGTTACTGACAAAAAGACATTCGATTGGTCTAAACATTTATGAAAAGGTAATCACATCCACTGAAGTTGACATGATTCAAAGGGGGGCAGAAGGTGCTCCATTAAGCTAGGAAAATTTAGGGGAAAAACTAGAAGAAATGGGAAAAGGGTCTAGATCTAGAAAGATGGGGAAAACCACTCACAAGGTGCGAAATTGAGACCACTTGGGACATTATGGTGTACATAAAATTTGCTCAATGTTGAATCAAATTTGTGGTGTCTACAACTAGAACCGGGAAAGGAGCTGAGGAGGACAACAGTGAGAGTCGAAACCTGACCTTAACGTAGATTTGACAGATGATGATGCTCGATAGGAAGTGGTGTAGGTCTTGCACTCTTACCCCCGAAGAAGATCCCCTAGAGTACACACTCCAGTTCACATTTCCAGCCTCTAACAACATCATAGAATATGTGGCCCTTATCTTGGCCTTCTCACGACTCTTCGCCTTTGGGCCATGGAGGTACAAGCCAGTAGCAACTCCTAGCTCGTCGTAGGGGAGATATAGGGGGGTAATGAAGCTAGGACCCCATCATGAACAAGTACCTATAGAAGGCACGGCGGTAGGCCACTAGCCTATGGTATTTAGATATCAT
The DNA here is from genome assembly GCA_014218235.1 of Colocasia esculenta. Taxonomy (NCBI): domain Eukaryota; kingdom Viridiplantae; phylum Streptophyta; class Magnoliopsida; order Alismatales; family Araceae; genus Colocasia; species Colocasia esculenta. The sequence goes on along the minus strand of JACBKR010001329.1, from coordinate 12,294 downwards.
ACGAATTCTAAAGTTCAAAATGCGGAGGCCAATACTTTAGATTGACTCAGATCTTCAACTGATGGACATAAGTGGTCGATATTCATTGAAGAAGTAGTGGCCCCGGAATACGTGAACCTCAAAGTCATGCTTTAAGAAACTAAGACCTCATCATAGGGTGGAGGCAACTCATCCTCCAATTCCTACAACATGACATCTTGCCCGAGGGACGATTGCCAAGCTCATGAAATTAAACAACAGTCGGTGAGGGTCCACCATCATCCAAGGCGACTATATTGGAGGGCATAAGGGTTACCTTACCTAAACTGTCTCGAAGAATCCAAAGTGGACTATGCTCTACGTGAGCTGCATTAGGAAATCTGTGAAAGTCACATCGGTTGCTGAGCAATGGCCTGCAAACTAGTTTGGCTAAATTATTGTTGCCAACCATGAACCAGGATATAGCGGCCCTAGATATTTATACTCGAGAAAGCTCCATATCCAAATCCTCCTTCCGCATACAGAGCGTAGTCTCGCAATAGATACCATACACACGTGTCCAGTAAGAATATAAAAGACAACCACATAGGTATAAAGATGCATGATAAAGTACATGATCTTATACACATTCATAGAATTACATTGTCCCAATAAGTTATTACATGTCCAAAAGAAAAGCACAAGAGCCCGAAGTATACCGCGAGGTGTACAACAAGAGCAAAGCGCACACTACTTCTGGTGGTATAGGTCCTCCTCCGAGAAACCATGCCTGCTAAAGCACCTAAAAGGGGGATGTAGGGGTGTGAGCCTCCCAAAGTCAATAGGCTCAGCAGGGAAACTCCTCAAAACAATAACAAATATAATCGATGTATAACAAGGGAAAAGCACAAAATAACACAAGTCCACCAATCAGTTCACATATAACAATTTAAAGGATAATCATAGAAAGCTAGAACCTAAGCATGCTTTCTATTCAACACAAATAATCACTTCACTACTTATAGTTAAATAGCTAACTATTCATGATTAACAGAAATAACAATGGTGCTACCATTATCCAGAAATAAATCATCATCTAAGAGCTATTAAAACCAGACAAACACTGAAAGTTAGTGATAGCCCACGAATGCATCGTTAAACACGTGACTAACAATCTCAAAATTAATCGGCTTACACTAAAGATGTTAACAATAGTTAAGTGGTGAGAGCCGAGTTGAATCTACGAGAACTAGATTTTAGAATTGAAAATCTTGGGTTTTATTTAGGAAAATAATGTGATAATATAAACTAAGTTGTACAAAATAAATTTAAATTAAAGAGAAAGATAGAGAGAGATAAGATAAACTAATTATTTAATTAGACTATCTGAATCTAAATTAAGTAAACATTAAAAGAAAGTGATAGAGAGAAAGAGAGTAGAAAGAGAGAGAACAAATTAACAAACAATAACTAACATTATTACATGAATGTGAGAGTCTAACACCATACCAAAAAAATAAAAAAATAATAATAACCAGAGAGAACAGACCACGAGAGAGAGAGAGAGAGAGAGAGAGAGAGAGAGAGAGACGAGAGAGAGAGAGAGAGAGCGAGAGAGAGAGAGAGGCGAGACGAGAGAGAGAGAGCAGAGAGAGCTAAAGAGAGGAGAGAGACGATAGAAGAGAGAGAGAAACAGAGAGGAGGGCGAGAGGAGAGCGAGTGGGATAGAGGCGAGAGAGAGAAGAGAAAGAGGAGAGAGAGCGTGCGATGAGGAGAGAGAGCGAGAGAGAGAGAGAGAGGAGAGAGGAGGCGCTGCGCCTCTACGTGCATGCATGCACGTAGGGGCCGCGCGGGCTGTGGAGGCGTGGCGAGGGGCGCATGGCAGCAGCAGGCGGGGCACCGGGGCAGTGGCAGGCCGGGCGGGCAGGGTCGCCCGGGCGGAAGGGCAGGGCGCGCAGGTGTGCGGCTGGCAGGGTGCGCAAGTGGGTGCAGCGGGCACGCGGCAGGCGCTGGCGGGCAGGCAGGCGGCCACTGGTGCACGCGGGGGGCTGGCGCGCGGGCGCTGGTGCGCGGGCGGGGCTGCTGCTACTGCTACTGTCTCCAGGAAAAGAAGAGGGGGCCGAGAGATAGGGGAAGAGAAGAAGAAAGAGGGAGTAGAAGAAAGAGAAAGAAGAAGGAAAGAGAAAGAGGAGGAGGAGATGCGCAGGAGAGAGGGAGAGAGAGAAAGTAAGAGGGAAGAATAATAGCATGAAAGAGAGAGAGGGAGAGTTTATAAAGTGTTGGAGAAGAGAGGAAGGGGGGAGAGATTAAAGGAAGAGATTTTTTGGAAAATAGGAGAGGGAATTTTAAAAATGAGAAAGTGTTAAAAAAATGAAAGAAAGATAGATGGGGAATATTTTAATAGAATCTCTCATTATTCTCAATCAAATCCGTTGGCCCATTAACCTTCATTTCTTGGCCCATTAATCCTGCAAACACAACACAAAATAGATTTAATCAATTATCAATTTTGTAATAAAGTGACAATGAATTTGTGCAAAATTAAGGACCATAAGATAATAAATATATATGATTATCACTAATAACCACCATTATCACACCCCCCAACTTACTCATTGCTAGTCCCTTAGCAATACACATAAGTGAATAATTGGGACAAACAAGAGTTCAAAACATCATACTTCATGACAAGAAAGTAAGAATGAGAATGCTTGGTCATAAGTATTTCAAGTTCCAGTCGAGAGTGTCAAAGGCAAATATGTCAGTTCATGTCATTAGACAGTTCCTCAAGATACACACAAAATTTCATGACTTTTTGTATAATGTTTGAGCATTAATAATCGGATGCATGGGCTTTTTACTTATCACTCAAGGATAGTATCAACTCTACACTCCTTAAATTCGATCCTCGAATTACAGGTAGCTTTCACTCTGCTTGATTCTTTTTTTCATGCTCTTTTTTTTTTTCATTTCATTTACATGGTGCTGCACTTCCCTTCACCGTTTGACGCGAGCCTCAACTCTTACTTTAGGAGCCACAGGCCCGGTTACTAAGATCAGGGGCATTTTCCATGTTTCTTTTTTTTCTTTTTTTTCTTTTTTTCTACTACACATTTTCACATTTATTTGTAGGCAGGTAGCTTTTTCCCCATGATTGGTCATCAATAGGAATGTAGATATCAATTAATCAACCTGAATGTTCAGTAAAACTGTCATCATCCATTTGAATAGCTCAAAACAATACTTTACTGTGTTGATAAAATTTCAAATGTATTTTGAGGAAGATGCTAAAAACATAACTAGTTAACTTACCCCTTCAACTCACCACCTTCACAAGTACACACTATGAGTCAAGCTTGAAGCAAAAAAAAAAATCTTGCATAAAATATGAAGCATGAAGCATAATGTTAGGGACAAAAATTTGAAATATATTTGTCTCTCCCCCCAACTTAAATGACATTGTCCTCAATGGCATAAAAGTAATGACAATAGAATAAAGCTAATGTAAGTTAAGAAAGGAGAGATGCAACCTGGTGATCACATGCGGGTGGTTGCACACTAGCTTTATCAAAGGATAGTGGCCAGCAACACCTAAGACACAAAATAAAAATTAAATCAATAGAAATCAATTTTCCTAAAAATATTGGGTTGCCTCCCAACAAGCGCTAAGTTTAATGTCTTCAGCCAGACACATGGGGGTAATAGGGTCACGTAACACCCCCAATCAATTGACGCTAAATTTTTTCTTTGTAGGGCATCACCAGCCATGGTGGGTCAAGTGGGCCAAACTTACCCTTCATATCATTAAATGATAGAGAAATTGGGGTATTCAAGATCATATCTTCAATTAAGAAATATTCATTTGGACACTAAAATCTTTATATGTGTTGAACACATCAATGCAGACTTTATTGTTTTCATCCTTTTCACCACAACTTCCATTTTCAGATCCTCTTTCATGATATTAAGGTCAGATTGAGTTGGATGCTCAGAGGATTGCTTGAACTCCACAGGATGACTTGAGTCAAAAATAGTAGCATGATGAGGAATGAAATGGATATGACTTTCAACACAAGGATGCTTAAAAGGTTCAAGTGCAGTTGACCAATCAGCTAGTGGTAGCATGTCTATGAACATGTTGGATTTGCCAAGATCAGGGAGAGGTAGAAGTTCCATGTCTTTGTCGACATCAAGAGAGACCCAGTCAATGTGGACTTCAGACAGAATTTCTAATTCTTCTCTTACCCAAGAAGAATGATTGATGATTACACCCAGCTCTTTCTCCACACTCACATCTTCTCTGTCATCCACTTGAAATAATGTCACATCAATCATGGACCTATCATCTAGATGACATTCTTTTTCGTCTCCCCCCAACTTGAGTTCAGCTAACTCACTAGAGCTTTCCTCAAGTATGACATTATGGATGGAGTCTTCTTGATGATCAGGTTCAAGTTGGGCCAAGACTTTGGATTGATTTTCAGTGGCACCCATCTCCTCCTGATTTGACTCATTAATATTATCTCTCATTTTCCAAGTGGGTGTGTCCACAATCATGTGGACTGAGAAGTTGTGGATGGAATTTGAGAGTCAAATTGTTGGTCACAATCAAGATAATGATGTGCATGATTGTCAATGGGTTGGCATGGTGACTGACTATCTTGCCTCCTTCTGATTTCCATCAGTTGAGTAATCAGGAGGTCAGTTTTGACAAATGATTGCTCTAATTCTTGTTATTGTTGGGTGAATGTTTGCTCAAAGCCTTGTTGATTATCATGAAATTTTTGCATAAATTGCTCAAATTGATCATCAAAGATGCCTGATTGCGAGGGAGATGTGTGAGTGGGCCATGGATATGCATGTTGCCCCTCATGATGGCCTTGATTATGAATGTCAATTTGGCATTGGACCCAATGTTGAAAGTTGTGGATATGTGGACTTTGGGCTTGGGCCAGAATAAGTTGATCTTTAAGTGTTAAATGTGCCATTACTTCTCCAAGTGGTTGGAAGGGTGTGCCTTCAGGAGCATTTGTTAAGCACACCGACAGATCAGTACTAAAGCATCCTTCATTGAACCATGAGATGATTTCAGCACCAAGAAAGGGTCCTTGAATTTCCCCTTGTGGATCTTGGTAAAGCCAACTCAATTCTGTAGGAGGGACATATTGTTCATCTTTTGGGTAAGGAGTGGAGGTGAAAGGCCCTATAAAATATTGTGTTTCTGCTTGGGTGAAAGATGGCACATTATGGAACAAATTAGTATGGCGGGCTTGATCTTGGGTAAAATCTGAGAGTTGGGCCACCCCAGGGAATGTACTTTCATAGTGGGCTGACAAAAAATGTGTATTTTCAAAGTAGGCTAGGCCACGTTGAATGAGAGATGAAAATTGGTTTGGGCCATGGCCTATATAATGTGCTGGGTTGTCCCACATATGATTGTGAATGAGAAAGATGAGACTTTCTCTCTCTCTTTTTTATTGTAATTTTAGTTTTTTTTTTTTAGGCAGAGACAAATAAGTTGCAAACAATTAACCTAAATGACCTAGGGATCTGGGATCTAAAAGTAAGCTTTCTCACAAAGTGACTTAAACCCAACCTAAGTCCACTAACATGTATGTCCACTGGCCAGGTAAGAGGTGGGGTAGTGGGAGGCTCCCCCTACTTCCGTAGGGACCTAATTAGAGAACCACTTTCCTGCTTAGGCATTTGCCACTTAACCTCTAGCCTTAGACACCAGTTTCCAAAACTTGATAGTGGGCCTAGGTGGACCAAAATCTCATTGTGAACCCTAGGTCAATGTCTACTGCCTTTTATTGGGCTTGGGAATGCAAAAGATGCAAGTTGTGGTTTATGGGATAAGGAAGGGTGACAAATCCCCACCTTATCTTGTTAAGGAAATTGCCCTTAAATTATTTTAGAAATGATGTGCACACCAAAAAATCAAGTAAGGGGTTCTATGCAAGCATGACAATGCATGATCATGCTTTCAAGAAAGTTAAGATTCTCACCTTACCTCCAGCAATCTTCTACAAGAAAGGAAACTTTTCAAAAAAGAAACTTACCTAAAGATGAAAGTCTAAATGATGCATGCCCTAAAGATGGAAAGTTTCTAATCTTGACATGACTTCTTTTATTGGATTCAAGTGATTGATTTTTTTGATTTTTTTAATGAATTATCTAAACATGGCAACTAAAAAAAGGAAACTCAATCAAGAGGGTTTTAAGGGTACTTACCTCCAACGCAATCCCTCGTTCTTTTGGAAAGTAAAACAAATAGAAAGAGTGGGAGAGAGAAGGAAACTCACCTCACTTACCTTTTTTCTGATTTTTTTGTGCAATTTTCGGATTTTTTTTTTCAAAAACAGTCTCTTTTTCTTACAGATCTCCCTTTTAGTGACAGATTTCTGACAGATTCTTCAATTTTGCAATTTTTAGGATTTTTCACTTTTTATTTGATACCTACAAAAAGAAAGAAAATGTTAACCTGAATATATACAAAAAAAACCAAGATTATCAAAACTAAAAATCTAATTCCCCGGCAACGGCCCCAAAAATTGATAGCCCACGAATGCGTCATTAACACGTGACTAACAATCTCAAAATTAATCGGCTTACACTAAAGATGTTAACAATAGTTAAGTGGTGAGAGCCGAGTCGAATCCACGGAGAACTAGATTTTAGAATTGAAAATCTTGGATTTTTATTTAGAAAAATTGTAGCACCCTTGATTTTTAAAACCCGAATAAAAATAAAATTCTATTTTTATAAATGAGGAAAATAAAATTAATTGAATTAAAAAGGGGAATAAATAGAATTGAATAATTTAAATCAAAGCCCATTAGGCTAAATTAGTAGTGGGTTAAATAAATGGTCCAAACCAAATAGATTGGGCCAATAGGATGAAGCCCATCTTGAGAGGAGAAGTAATTAAGAGAAATTCGTATCTAATTAATAAATAAATAGAAAAGGATCAAATTAACTATTAAAACAAGTCATATTACCCTAAAAAGAGTCATATACTTACCCTAAACCTTTACCCACGAAATTGGATCTCTTCCCAACTCTATTAGGTGGATAAATAAGAGAAAGTGGGATATAAAGAAGGAAATTCGGAGTTTAATGGAAGGGAGGACTCTTATAATGGCTAGGACTCCTATAGTTAGCCATATACACCAAAAACTCATCCCTAGCAACCATTTTCGTGGTTGGAACTCTGTAGAATGAGGAGAAGGGCTGGAGACAAAGGAGGAAGGAGGAGGAGGCTAGAACAAGGAGGAGTTTTTCTGATTTTCGTCATCAAACTAGGGTTTTCTTACTCCACGAAAAAGGTAGGCAATCTCTCAAGAAAAAATCATGTAAAAATTATCCTAGGTAGCCTTTATGTACCTCTTCAAAAGCCTTATGATTTCGTGGTATCTGTTCATCTATTTGGGCGAATTTAATTCATGAAGCCCTGCTATCACTATGAACCTGAAATCTCATATTTTCTCTAATTCCCTACACGTACTTGTTCCCATACTATGAGAAAATTCTCATTAATACTACAATGCAATAGCTTTCAAACGCCTATAGTTTCGTTCTATTTCGATCTCCCATATGGGAGAATTAATTCATTGAATCCCTATTAGATCCATGCACCCGACCCTTCTTGTTGTTTATGAACCTCGTTCATGCTTAACTTCATACCATGATAAAATTATCAAAAATACTACATCTTGGTAGATTTTGAACGCTCTTTGTTTCGAAATTTTTCATCATGTATCCATCATTAATTAATTCGTTAAACTTTGACTGCGCATGTTTAGGTCACTGAAAAGTAACCCGATCAATGCATGTCTAAACCTTGTCTATTTTCAAATTAATCATGCATGTTGATAAATATACATGTCTATTTTCGTTTAAAACTAGTTTCGTACTTTTTGGATCACCGTGTTATTTTATATGGAATTTAGAACGTCCATGTATCACAAAGGACTAGCCCTGGGAAAAGGAAAAAGGGAAAAAGGGTAAACCCACCTGTTATCGCGACGGCGCGATCCGCCGCGATATCAGTGGGGTCGCGCCGGCCATTAACGTCGCGTCAAGAACACGGCGACTTAAGCCGCCGTGATTCACTCCGGACCGGGCCAAACCGGCCAGGCCCTGTGTCACGCCGACCGCCCCGTCGCGACTTGAATCGCGACGGGTATGTCTGCCGCGTTTTAAGGATTTCGACCAGATTGAAAAATTGTGCATATGCCCTACTGTTTAAGCTTATACCTCTTAATTAGCCATGATTAACCCATGTTATAGTTAATTCGACTTGGTAAATTAATAAATGACATCAATAATATAAATTAATTATTTAAAATGACATTTGCATGACCTGTCATATCCTCAAGATTTCTTTACACTTACACACACACAACATTATTAAATGCCATTTGACCTTGATAAATTATGCAATAATATATTCGGTAAATTAGTGAAATAAATGACTAAATTACCCTATTTTTATTAAATACAATTGTTTTCATTTTATACGCACATTTTAAATGCCATTATCATTTTCCCTCGGCTTCGAGCACTCGAGGCACGACGGACCCATTTTCTACACACTTTCTCTTGACTTGGACCACCTCTCCACCTGGAATACTCTCGACTGGACCAGGGACTCCTTGTCAAGACCTCCGTAAGTCTTCTTGGCTTTGGCGTACGTCCTTAGTCAACGAGCTGGTTGTACCCCAAATCCTGATACACATTAGGGATCAGTATGATCCATGCCTTAGTGTTTTTCCTTCTCGTCTCGGGATCACTCCGAACCATTTGGCCATGTTCACAACATGACTATGTGGGTGGTTGTGACTTCTACCAGACTGCCGGCACCCGACTTGGTGCTGTGCAACCGTTACTATCGGAGTTTCACGTTGTTTTACAGAATTGTCCCAATCTCATCTAATGTCCATATCCTCTTATCTGTTCACGTTCATTCTACTCTCTCATCTATCTCGTCTAGTACTCTCTTATGTCTTCTTGGTACTCTATTGGCCATCCGTGTGATTGTCTAAGATAAAGAAATGACTAATGCTAGTGCAATAGGGCCCGATCAGGTCCTGGGAGGAGCGCCCGTAAAGTGCCAGTGCCCATGGGAGTTAAAATGATCAAGGATGTGTTACGGCATGCATCTAGTGCCAGTTTACTATCTAGATTAATCTATGACAATCAAAGTGCTATCTCTACAAGTGCAAGCGTGATCGTTACCAGTGCACCGTTGTGCAATTTACATGTTATATCGTTACATGGCCATTCTATTGTCGTTCTCGTTGTACTATTTACCCTGTGCCAGTTTCTATTGTTCTCTGTTATCATGACATGCTCTACATGATTATTCTCTCTAGATAGCCTGCCATTAAAACAATAACTATTTAAAGCATGCTTGTGTTCATGAGATATTAAGTCCTACTTAGATTTATTCGCTCATCCTGCGTATTTATTTAATGTGTTTTAGGTGAGTCGGATCATGACCACACTCACGAGGATGGGACCGATGAGGAGGTTCAAGAGTGACCATTTAGCCACCAGTGCTATCTAGTAGTAGTCTGTTAGTATAGTTATGAGTTAGTGAGTCAGTTAGTCGGTATGTAATTGTTTGATTTGGAATAAAGTACTCTGGGCCCTAGTTTTGGCTCTGATATGTTGATGTATTAGTCAGTTTATGAAGATGATGAGTTATTAGTGAATGTAATGGAGATTGTTGGATTATTAATGAGATATGAGGTTGTTTGGTATTATTTCCATTTGTGTAATGGTTGATTATTATTTCTCGCTCTGTACTATTTAATAACTGTAATCCTGCTCCGATATTCCGCGTCGGGGCGTTACCATTATGTGGTATCAGAGCCTAGGTTATTCTTAAGTATAGGATGATCTAGGTTTGACTTGACTTGACTTAGAATCTAAATTCCATACCTATGTGAGATGGGTAGAACCGTGGGTAATAAGATAAAATGGATACACACACGCACAAACTTAGTGCAAACCAACGACTTACATTTTAAATTCTCTTTTGAAGGAACTTAAACAAATGGCAGCGGAGCGTGCTCAACTCCGTGACATGCAACACACGATTCAGAAACTCACTCAAGCTCCACTTCAGGCTGCAGGAGCCAACAACAATAATAACAACAACTGAGCAGCTGGTGATTTACATAGAAATTTCTGCAACCTAAATCCACCTCGATTCAGTGGTACCACAGACCCTGATGAGGCCGAGAACTGGCTCAAGGAGATTGAGCGTATTTTCCGCATCATGCAATGCGCGGATGGAGACAAGATACTGCTAGCTACGTTCCAGTTAGAATGGGACGCCCGTGCGTGGTGGGAGTCCGTTGAGGCAACCAGAGAGGACGCACAATTTACTTGGGAGGAGTTCAAGGGGAACTTTAACTCCAAGTACTTCTCTGAAAGAGTCCAAGAAAGGAAAGCATCTAAATTTGCCGCTCTGAAGTAAAAGAACCTAAATGTTGCTGAGTATGAGGCTCAGTTCTCCCGATTAGCGTGCTATGTCAATCATCTGGTGAGCACAGAGAAGATGAAGGCGAAAAGGTTTCTTAATGGGCTCAGGCCCGCATATATCACACAGCTGGCACCTATGGACATTCAGACCTACCCAGAGATGGTCAGGAAAGCACAACTACTCGAGGATGCAACCGATCTCACTGATCGCATCAAGGGTAGAATGGTAAAGAAGGAACTAACTTCTAGAGCACCAAGCAAGCCTGCCTACAGCAAGAAAAGACCATTAAGTATCACTGATGGGCCAAGCCCAGAGCGAAAGCCCAAAGTCCCTACTCCTACTACCCCAAACAACAAGCCCAGATGCAAACATTGTGACAAGCTTGGTCACACGACAGAAGAATGCTGGGGGAAGGCAGGTGCATGCCTTTGCTGTGGGAGCCAAGAGCATCGGATCCTTGAATGCCCATACTGAGGGAGAATGAGAAGCGTCCTGTAGGACCAAGGAAGCCAGGAAGACTCCAAGCCCTGCAAGAGGTAGAGACCACCGAGGAAGGTGGAGTTGTGGAAGGTACACTACCAGTCTTCTCTCAATCAGCTTTTGTTTTGTTTGATACTGGCGCAACGCATTTGTTCATATCACAAGTATTTGCTGATACATTAAATGAAAAACCCACATCCATGGAGTTTGAATTACCTGTCACAACACCCTTGGGAGAAAAGGCTCAATTGAATAAATATTATCCATTGGCTGATGTTACGATTGGTGAACTTAACCTTAGAGCTAACCTGATTTGTATGCCCATGGAGGGTTACGATGTTATTCTGGGAGCCGACTGGCTATCTAATTATGGGGCTTGTGTTGATTGTAGAAGAGGGAAGATTACTTTTAGTGAATTCCCTAAGCTAATCTTCACAGGACGTAGACACAAGAGGCACTTGTCTCTCGTCTCTGCCATAAAGGCACAAAACATGATAAGAAAGGGCTGTGTGGCATTTCTTGCCGCAATTGTAGTTGAGAAGAAAGCAACCAAGATATCAGACATTCATATAGTGCAAGAATATCCAGACGTGTTTCCCGATGAGCTGCCAGGCATTCCACCTGAGAGAGATGTGAATTTCTCAATTGATCTCGTACCTGGAGCTGCACCGGTTTCACGCCAACCCTACAGGATGTCCCCTGCTGAATTGAAAGAGTTGAAAGAGCAACTGATGGAACTTCTAGAAAAGGGTTTCATTAGGCCAAGTACTTCTCCTTGGGGAGCACCAGTGTTGTTCGTCAAGAAGAATGATGGATCCATGAGATTATGCATCGATTACAGGCAGTTGAACAATCTCACTATCAAGAACAAGTACCCTCTGCCGCGTGTCGATGAATTATTTGATCAGATATCAGGAGCAAAGTATTTTTCTAAGATTGACCTTAGATCGGGATATCATCAGATGAGGATTAAAGATGCAAATATCTACAAGACAGCTTTCAGGAGCAGGTACGGTCATTACGAATTTGTAGTCATGCCTTTTGGACTAACCAATGCTCCTGCAGCTTTTATGCAATTAATGAACAGCATCTACCGGCCGTACCTTGACAAGTTCGTCGTGGTATTCATTGATGATATTCTCATATACTCCAAGACCAATGAAGAGCACGAGGAGCATCTGAGGATCGCTCTGCAAATCTTGCGAGACAATCAACTCTACGCCAAATTGAGCAAGTGTGAATTCTGGCTCGAGGAGGTGTCATTTCTGGGTCATGTTATTTCCAAGGACGGTATCGCTGTCGACCCTTCCAAGGTAGAAGCCATTCTCAACTGGGAAAGGCCAACCAATGTCACAGAAATC
>JACBKR010001328.1:0-44220 GCA_014218235.1 Colocasia esculenta | reverse complement strand
AGGCACCGTCTCCTCCGTAGAGGTCGACGGTGGGGATAAGGGAGTAGGAGAAGCGGGCCCAGTCTCCCGACGGCTCGCCATCGCCTCCGAGCTTCTGGGAGAGGAACCCCGCCACGAGCTCCTGGTCAGTGGGGCCGAACCGAATCCCCGACGGGAGGAAGCCCGCCAACGTCTTGTCTGCCATGACCCTCCCTCGGCGACCGGAAAGATCTCAGCTTTCTTGATCTTGACGGGTGGGCGGCCGTGCCTCCTCCTCCTCCTCCTCTTCTGCTGCTGCAGCTGAGAGGGAAGAGAACATATTCGAATAGAACGGGTTGGGCGGGGGCGGTGCGTTCCTTCCTTTCCTCTACAGAGTAGGATTAGGAAACCCCTCCGTCCCGCCCTGCCATCTGTACGTTAACGGTCAACAAAGCAAAGAGTTAGAACTCAGAGGTGCACCAGTTTTAAATATTAGGATCTTAGAAATGGAGAATTACAACTTATTTTATTTAATAATATAACTAAGGCATATATATATAAGATATAATTATTTTATTTCATTCATTTTCACTAATTTAGTGGTTTTTAAATATTAAATGACTAATAATTATTTTTCTTGTCAATGATTTTAGTTATTTTCCTTTGATATAATATGAAGGACATAATTATGTAAGGAATCAATTCCCATCTTATCAATGCCCCGTCACCTGTTATATATGAAAGAAATAAAATAACTTGGGTTAAAGTCTAGGGAGAATTAATTTCAGGTCCCTGGCAGGGATCTGACATTAATTTCAGGTCTCTGTCAGCTTTTCTCAAGTCATGCGGTCCTTGCTTTATGCAGGACTTATTTTTAGGTCCCTGCTTTATGTCCCCGTTATCCTCCTCCGTTATCTCAAGGTGTGTAACCGTTATCCCAAAAGTATGTAACTTGTTACCCAGTTACACATGTAACTGTGTTATCCAGTTACCAAATTATACATGTAACTGTGTTACCCAGTTACCTAATTACCCAGTTATATACTTACACAGTTACATGTGAAACTATGTAGCTACATAGAACTTTTATAAATTTGTAACTCTATAATTAGGACTTACCTAATTACATAGTTACATAGTTTTAGAATAATTTACCTAATTATTTTATAACCGTTATTCCAAAAGTGTGTAAGTACGTACTTATATAGTTATATATAAATCCTATAATTGTGTAACTTGTTACGCAGTTACACATGTAACTGTGTTACCCAGTTACCCAGTTACATACTTACACAATTACACATGAAACTATGTAATCACATAGAAATTTTATAAGTTTGTAACTCTATAATTAGGGCTTACCTAATTACATAGTTACATAGTTTTAGAAGGATTTATCCTCCATCCATCCGTCCATCTCTTTAATCCCCATGGAAATAACCATTATACATTATGATTGACATTAAATTAAAATAATTAGAATTTATGCTTAATTAGTGATAATATACGTTACCTTAGTGTCGTACACAGAGGTGTGCGCTCCGACAGGGCGACACCGAAAAAGTGTAACGAAATAAAAATTCGAGGACACCATAATTTTTAGAAAAATGTGGAGATATCAAAAATATAAATATCCAGATTTGTTGACGTACGAATTTCGAGATTAACCGACGCAACTATTTTTCGAACAATTTAACACCCTATGTAAAATAAAATCTAAAAATTAAATTAAAATTACCATAATTTGTAAGCCTATCACATTAGTCTATGGTTAAAATCTTAACATAAACGAACATCGTTTGAATATAAAAAATATGGACAATTAGACCAGCCAAATTATTATCCAATTACGGTTGAAAATTTGTGAGATTTTTGGGCACAACACTTGTCGACAACCATGTTGTCGACAAGACCAAATCCCAGAAATTCTAAAGCAACCATGCTGCTCCCTATTATGCTGCCAGCGTGACCGGCCTCGAGGGGAGGCCCGTGGGCTCCGATTTCCTGGCCGTCCATGCCGATCTTCGTCAGCTTGCTCAGCTTCTTCCACCCGCTGCTACATGCCGAGGAGTGCTTGGTGGAGGTGGGCTTCAGGGACATCTTCTCGAGCTGGCGCTGCAGGACATCCATGTCGTTCTGCAGCTCCAGGTACTTGGCCTTCATGCTCTCCAGCTCGAACTTGAGAGTGTTGATGTCTTTCTTGGCCGCCGCCCACCCCTCCTGGAACGACTGCGGTGTCCCCTCCAGCAGCTGCTTCCGGGGGGAGGGCACCAGGGAGTGGAAGAGCCGGTGCCACCCCCGCGGCGGCCGCGTCTTTAAGGGAGGAGCTGGCGATGGCGTTGCTGATCTTGACCTGCTCGGAGAAGAGCACCTGGACGACCACCCCCAGTGGCAGCCGCTCGTTCTGGGCCACGTGCATGCAGGCGTCGATGGACAGCTTCTGGTACTCCATCACCCGGCACAACCGCTTCCTCTCGTGCTCCGTCAGCGTGGGATGCGCCTGCCGCCATTGCCAAGAACAGATCAGAAGACAATAACTTGATCGCTTCTGTTCGCAAGATGGTTACTTCCGTGGGGATTAAAGAGATGGACGGATGGATGGAGGATAAATCCTTCTAAAACTATATAACTATGTAATTAGGTAAGCCCTAATTATAGAGTTACAAACTTATAAAATTTCTATGTAATTACATAGTTTCATGTGTAACTGGGTAACTGGGTAACACAGTTACATGTGTAACTGGGTAACAAGTTACACAATTACAAGATTTATATATAACTGTGTAAGTACGTACTTACACACTTTTGGAATAACAATTATAAAATAATTAAGTAAATCCTTCTAAAACTATGAAACTATGTAATTAGGTAAGTCCTAATTATAGAGTTACAAAGTTATAAAAGTTCTATGTAGTTACATAGTTTCACGTGTAACTGTGTAAGTATATAACTCGGTAATTGGGTAACTAGGTAACTGGGTAACACAGTTACATGTATAACTGGGTAACTGGGTAACACAGTTACATGTGTAATTGGGTAACAAGTTACACACTTTTGGGATAACGGTTACACACCTTGAGATAATGGAGGAGGATAACAGAGACATAAAGCAGGGACCTAAAAATAAGTCCTGCATAAAGCAAGGACCGCATGGCTTGGGAAAAGCTGACAGGGACCTGAAATTAATGTCAGATCCCTGCCAAAGACCTGAAATTAATTCTCCCTATCTGAAGTAAAAAAATGTAGGTTTTTTTACTTTTTAGGCCCTACAAATAAGTGTTTTTCTTTATTAGTCACTCAAATGTAATTATTATTATTTAATCCCTAAAATCTTCTAACTCTTGTATAAAAATCCATCTACTATGCAGATGTTAAAAAAAGAGAATATGCTAGCAGTGAGATAAAAATATCTAAAATACACTAACTTATTTGATTTCTGTTAAAGAATGAATGGTGGCCCCAATCCCCAATCCCCAATCCATCCCCATCTTACATGTTTAAATCCTAATTTATATGCAGAATTAGATCATACCTGTTTGGTATGGAATTAAAAAAAATGAGGATAGGGGTAAATTAATTTTGGGATATATTATCCCCATTCCTAATCCACCTATTGTTTGGTATTTTTAGGGTTAGATTTTTAAAGATAATCATATTTTTTATTTGGTAGGTAAACGATGTTAGTGCGGGGATAGAACCTTTATTTTTACTTTTGATCGTCTCTTGATCTCACGTCGCACGATTGGTGTCCAAGGCCGATAATCAAAGAGTTCAGTGTGTACTTTATCTCACACGATGGACGTCCTAGAAAGGTGTAGAAAATGGGGATAAACTACCCCACCGAAAAGGTCGGATAAGTTATCCCCAATTTATCTTCATTTTTTTAAGATATCCCCAAAATATTTAAACCATATTTATCCCCACTTTATTTGAGGCATCAAACCCGAGATAAGATTAACTTAACTCTCATCTCTCATTCAATCTCATACCAAATGGGCATATATATGTTTAGACCATATTTTCAGATGATTATATATTTAGCATTTTATATCTGATAATATCTGTGCTGGTAGAGATCTAGTGTACGATAATACATCAATATATATCGAGAATACATCGGTATCCAAGGGTACATATAATTATTTTCCCCTTCTAATTTTATGAATGAATTAAAAGTGAAAGATTGATCATCAAATTCCACCTTGTAGCATATCTTTGCTGGCCCATTCCCTTGTGACATTATTCATAAGAGAAATGCTAGCTACCCAGGCACCTAGGTAGCCAGCATGAGCTGATTCAACCGTGCGGCCGACTTGATTAGTCGGCCACGTGGGCCCCACGCCGCTCTCTCGTGGGGCCCATGCCACGGCTGACCAATCAGGTCAACTACGCGGCCAATCCACGTCGACTAATATTTAGCAACTTTTAACTATTTTACACTTTTTTACTACTTTGTATTTTCATTGATTTTTATTTTTACTATTTTTCTAGCTAAATTTTATTTTCACTGATTCTCTCACTCATTTTTATTCTCACTGAATTTTATTTTTACTGTTTTTCTCATTGACTTTTATTCAATCATTTTTCTCATTAATTTTTATTTTCATTTTTTAATATATTTTATTTTCACTATTTTATCACTAATTTTTATTCTCACTTAATTTTATTTTCACTATTTTTCTCACTGGTTTTTAGTTTCACTGTTTTTCTTACTGATCCTTTTTCGCTAGTTTTTCCACTGATTTTTTATTTTCACTATTTTCTCACTGATTTTTTAGTTTTAGTATTTTCTCACTGATTTTTATATTATACTTTTTGAACATAGATGTAAAAGTTAGCTCTAGTTGTCATGTCAGGAGAACAACTTTTTAGAAAACAAATTAGGATGTTGTGATAGCCCAAAAGTCCATAGTCAAAAGTTCAAAATCCTGATTTTTTATTTGTGGTAATCAACATCCGGTCCATTCCTTGACCGGTTATTTATTTTTAGGTCCTTTGACCAATTGGGTTTCACGTCTGGTCCATTTCTTCTACTTACTTATTTTTAGGTCCAAAAGGAACTGACGGTGGAAGGCAGTGACCGGTCACCATAAACGTTTGATCTGGTTAAAAGCATGAAAGACTGGTCATCAAAGAGCCTGATGTAGGATGGAGAAAAAAAATCGCTTAATTGGAAAAAAAAAATCGAGAGAAAAAGGTTGACACTTTGGTTAGCCTCCACCGCCCCCCACCACCCTCGGGACACCGTCTGCCTCCCCCTCGATCCCTCCTACCTCCACCCCGCACCTGGCGGCGACACCCCCATCGTCCACCTCCTTGTCCTCTCCAAGCGCCGCCTCGCAGGACCCGCCCGGGTCGGCTGGTGCCGGATCCCGGCGTGCGACGTCGTCGATGGGCTCCGGCCGCCGTGCTCGATGCGTCGCCTCAGCTACGCGCTCTGGAGTTGCCGGCATGGGGGACGGAGCCATGGGTCGTCGACGTGGCCGTTCGACTCGTGGAGCCGGCTGCGTTGCCTGTTTCTTCCGCCGGCCGTGATGCCGGGGCCGGAGGTGCCTCGGGTGCAGGTCCTCGGGGTGCCCCTGCCGAAGCTCGCCCTGCCGAAGCCCCTGCCAAAGCTCGTCGAAGCTCCTGTAGATCTCGCCCTCGCGCCGTGCTTAAGCCCCCTTTTGGTCTCCGGTTTTCGAAAATGGAACCCTCACGGAAGATAGACGGAAGGGGCTAAAGATAATGGAAATTGAGTTATTAGACTTGAAAATAACTTTTCTAGTCAATGGACCTAAAAATAATTGGGAGGTCAACAAATGGATCTATAAAAAAAACATTTTATTTTTATATTTTAAATTTGAGATTTTTTGCTCTTTAAATTTAATTTATTAATTCATAAATATCAACTTCTCAAAAGACTAAAAATCCATAGCAAAGTAATAACACAAGTTTAAAAACTTATGTCTAAATAGTTAGTAACTACAAAATTAGGAAGAACCAATAGTCCCAAGAAAGTGCAAGAGGCCAAATTGTAAACTGAACCAAACCGAATTTGTTTGATTCAGTTCGGTTCGATTTATGAGTTTCGCTTCGGTTTGGTCGTTACTAAACTTGAATAGATTTAGTTCTATTTAGATTGAAATGACACTAAATTGAACTGATAAGCAGAGCCATGTTTTACACTAACCAGGCATTGGTTGCCATTGAGTGTGTAATAATCACAATAAAAGATATTAAAGTCCTCTCTTTAATGAGAAAAATTAGCTCAAGCTATACGCAAAATACCTTTGCATAGACTTTCACTTAGACTCAGAACCCCTTACCCCTCTCTGCACCTCACTCAATATCAATCCCGCCTACACACGGGGATAATATTAAAGACCTAATAATAAAAGATTACCCAAACAATTATATTATTATTATTATTTGCTTATTTGTTAGTGTTCATATTTGTAAGATGCTCATAATTTGGTTCAAAACAAAAAACCAAATGATAGGGGGTAAATCACATGTATTATAATTTTATTAGTATTATATAATATAAGTATTAAGTATTAAAAATTAACACATATGAAAAATGTTAACCATATATTGATAAATCCTCCCTCCTCTATATAGAAAATGGTTGTTGAACTTCTATTGTCCAATCTCTATATACCTTTAAATTTGTTGATGAAAGGGATGTCACTTGCATTTGTAGCCAACAAGGATGGTTGAAGGACCCTAGGAGCGATCTCAAGGGAAAACATTTGACACCCAAGTCAAGGAACTAAGCGGAACAAGGGCGAAGAGTTGGAGAGAGCTTGATTGCTCTTATGTGTAGGTGTGAAAGTCCAAAACTTGAGTTTTGCCTCTCACATTGTCTGTTATTCATCTTCTTTTAAGTATGTGTCAAGAGTCCTCCATACATGTTGCCCTTCTTTGAGCCATATTGTCTGATCGTTGTGGGTAGTTGGAGACACATGCTAGATTAGAATGACCTTAGACAAAGGATGGATCGCCGACTCTATCTGTGATGCATAGATGGGGTCATGTTATCATTGCTAGTCTTTGGGGGAGTGAAGATATATTGGGCAAATGGACATGCCATATCTTAATGGAGTAGAGGCATGCTAGATAGTAAGTTGGGTCCTACCCTAACACCGTAGGGCCGTGTGTAGCTACGAATGTGGTCATGCTGTTAATGCCAAAGTGGAGAGTATCATGGAGACTTAGGAGGTCAAGGCCTTGGCCTTCAATGGGTAGAGGGCGGTTTTGGAGATGACAAGTCCAAGGGTTGCTCCCGCCTACTCTGCGTTGGATGTTAGTAGTTCAAGGGGCGGCTAGACTTTGGTGGGACAGGCTCGCGCACTTCTTTCAGTATGGGTCGCTGCTAAGAAGTGGGGCAATGGCTAGATGCTATCTCTGTTCTCCTTTCATTGGTGGTCCAGGGGAATGGGCCTTGATGGGTTGGGTCTTCTCTACCCCTTCACAAAATATATAATTTTAGTCTTTGCTTAAATATATATTAATAAATCCGTCCTCCTTCCCTAGCTCACAAACGTTGGTGCATACACACACAGAGTTGTTGTTATTGTTCTTCTATTTTATACCTTTTATTGCTTCCTCTAACAGATATATGGAGAACTATTGAGAGAGAAGGGACTTAGATGGGATAAAGCTATGACAACGATGTTTTTATAAAAAATAAAAAATAATAAGATGGCATTTAATTTGTAGTTCAAAATATAACATGGACTGATAATGAACATTGTAAGCAAATAGTGCATGAATAATCCTTTGAAAGTTCACTTGCGCAAGTTTACTTTTTGTGCTTGAGTAGATTGTGAAAAGGCAAAATGTTTGACAAATTGGAGCAGCAAAATTCCAATCCAACTTAAAAATACTCAATTAGTCATGTTTCTTATTTCATTAATCTTCATTCCCAAAAATGTTTTTGGGGATATTGGTGCATGCATTGGTTGAGAACACATTCTCTTCTTTCTTGAAGTCTATTTCACCAACACATCACCTTACTATTTTCAAGGTTCCCATTCATTTTGTTGGGAACCCAGCATTCTCTAAGCAAACAAGTATCATTGCCATGGGAGTAATATTAGGTGCTAACCCAAGAATGAAGTAAACAAGAGTATGCTTTATCTAACGCATGCACTTTGTGATTGGCCCATATGAAGAGTGAAAAGGTGTGAGATATTACATTTATGGATTTAAGTATCTTAAGCTATTATATACTATCTGAGACTAAACGAGGGGGAAAACAAAAGAATGTGTTTTGCCTATTCAAAGCTTATCTTATTTGAGGCTATCATCTCTTTTACTAGTAGAAAGAAGCCCAATGCCCACGGTTAATACCGTCGGCGGTTAAGACTATTACTGTCATCTATATGTATGCTCACGGTGCAACCGTTGCCTATCAACCATGGGCTATATTGCCGTTGGGTATGCTATAGCTGACAGATATCCAACCGTAGAGTTTGAAGCACCGTCGTCTTTCCTACTATTTTTTAATTTTATTTAAATGTAATGGCCAACGGTTATGATCATCGCTAATTTTATAATAGCCAATGGTGCTCCCCGTCGTTAATATGATGACATCCCTGTCGTCCTTGTATAATAGTTGATGGTACTATCCATCACTATTTGCTAATGCCAACAATTGTACACTGTCATCCTTGTATAATAGACGACGGTACTACCTGTCACTATTTGCTAATGTCCAACGGTTGTACACTGTCGTCCTTGTATAATAGCCGACGGTACTATCCGTCGTTATTTGTGAATACTCAACGGTTAATCATTGTCGTCTTTGTATAATAACCGACGGTACTACCTTGCAAATGTCCAATTAATCACTATTTATTAATAGCCAATGCTTGCCAACTATCATGTTTATTTATTTAAAACACAATGACCCACTTGTTACAATTTGCTAATAGTAAATATCACCATTTTTTATAGCCAACAATACATCATTTGCATTTAGCGAAGAGACCACCTATCCTCATTCGAATTAAAATTTACAATCACATACAAACATTAGCTGATCTGGGTCAATCCATCATAAAAAATAACAAATAACAAATAAGTATGAATACACAAATTCTCTAATATATTTCAAAAAAGTTACTATTTAGACTTTAATAAATTCACTTATATATCATCTATAGCCATTAACCACCAAACAAAGTCCAAATCAATGTTGTCTTTGTAATATGAAATTTAAAGTCTATATGAAAATGCCCATCTAGCTAGCTAGGTACATAAATGTGTCAAACTCTATGGAAGTGGGGGCTGAGAACGTGATGTCCCAACATGCGACCTGCGATCTCCAACCTATAAAAAGAAATGAGAAAATCTCAATACTTGCAGTAGCATAAGTAAATAGTTAATTCAGGATATATAAGTCAAAGAAATATATTCAAAATACTTGCACTAGACGACCTTCTGTTTAGCCAAAAAGAAATATATTCAAAATAGTCTAATGAATAATGAACCAAGATTAGCCCACTAGTAGAAAACAGAGGATAAAAAGGAACAAGTAGCAAGGAGAACAGAAGGCAGGAAATGACTACAGTGATCTTAACTGCCCGGTTCAAAGTGGTTGGGGGTAAAGTACAAGAAGACAAACAAAACACAGTAGAACTAGTCGAACAGAATTTTGAACAGAGACCTTTTTTCATTTCTGAACACAGAATTCTGAGCAGAGTTCAGAATTTCTGAACTTCAGAATTCTGAACTTCAGAATTATAAGAGTCAGGTTGACAGAAGCTCTGAGAAAAGGGTTGTTTAGCATGGCTAATGGTATGGGTACTTTGAATCTTATAACTCTGAACTTCAGAATTCTGAAGACAAGATTGGGTATGCAGAGGTAGAAAGGTCCATGTTGCTTACAAAAGGAATCAAGATCATTAGATAAAAACTCTCCCCCTCTATCTGTTGCTTACCATAAACAGAACCTTCACAAATATCACTACTGCAGTTTATGTGAGGCAAACCAAGAACCATGTTTTTCTTATCCAACAGCTCCAAACCATTGTAACTCAAGTGACCATACCTCAAGTGCCAATGTTGAGACTGATTTTTAACATTAGCAGGACTGAATACTTCAAGAGGAAACATCTGTATGAGAAACTTCAGCTCAGCTCCAAACCATCTATATGAGAAACTTCAAGAAAACCATACATCAGTTCTACTTTCTTAGGAATTTAGAGGGTCATAAAGAGATAACCTTCCTCATTTCTGAACTTCAGAATTCTGAACACAGAATTCTGACCATAGCTAAAAATCTCATCTTTTACATGACAATGGTTCTACGTGTTTGTTTTCTGTCTCTATGGATTCTGTGAATCAAGGGAAGGTAGTGCTATAGTATTCTTTGCTTGTTAACAATGAGTTCCTATTGGAAGTTGGGTGTCAGAATCTAAAGGATTTAAGCTATTTCTGTTGTGAGATCATAGTAAGGATATCTATTGCTCAGACTGAGTTTTGGCATCTCATGATTTTCTGTTTGCACTCATGTAGCTGATGAATGTTTGTACTTTGTCCTGCAAGACTTGTCAGTTATTATTAGGTCATGACTATTGTGGTGAATATTCATGAACATAAGCGTTTGGGGCTGTGAACATGTGAGTTCAGAAATTCTGAACTCTGCTCAGAATTCTATGTTCAGAATTTCTGAAGTTCAGAATTCTGAACAGATTTAGAATTCTGAACTCTGTTAAGAATTTTGAAGTTCAGAAATTCTGAACTCTGCCAGAGTTCAGAATTTCTGAACTTCAAAATTCTGAACTCTGCTCATTATGTGTTCCTCATTTCTGAACTTCAGAATTATGAACACAGAATTCTAAGCACCATATACATCAGATCTACACAGTCTAAGAACCATATGCATGAGATCTACAGAGTCTTTTTTCATTTCTGAACTTCAGAATTCTGAACAGAGTTCAGAATTTCTGTAACTTCAGAAATCTAAAGTTCAAAATTATAAGACCCAGGTTGACAGAAGCTCTGAGAAAAGGATTGTTTAGCATGGCTAATGGTATGGGTTTTCTGTTTCTCTATGGATTCTGTGAATCAAGGGATGGTAATGCTATAGTATTCTTTGCTTGTTAACAATGAGTTCCTATTGGAAGTTGGGTGTCAGAATCTAAAGGACTTAAGCTATTTCTGTTGTGAGATCATAGTAAGGATATCTATTGCTCAGACTGAGTTTTGGCATCTCATGATTTTCTGTTTGCACTCATGTAGCTGATGAATGTTCATACTTTGTCATGCAAGTCTTGTAAGTGATTATTAGGTCATGACTATTGTGGTGAATATTCATGAACATAAGCGTTTGGGGCTGTGAACATGTGAGTTCAGAAATTCTGAACTCTGCTCAGAATTCTATATTCAGAATTTCTGAGCCATGAAATATGAATGGATGATTAATATTTTCATCTGAATATGCACAAAAACATTTCCATTTGTATACCTTTGTGACCAACCGTTGCTGGAACAGTAGCCACAGAAATGTGTGAACTTTGGTAGCAAATGCTGGAGTTATGGACATGTTATCATATCACAGCAGATGATATGTCTTTTATTTATTTATGATGTCATGTTTGTCTGCGAAAAAAATTAATAGTATCATTTATAGATCAATTCATATTGCAACTTTCAAGGATTTTGATGATGTTAACCTACCTAATCCTCAAATGTAACAAAATCAAGAATTTTTTTATATTTCTTTATATTATCTTGTGGCATATTTGCTTGCAGAAAGCAAATGAAGCTGCTACTGATTGGGGTCTTAAATGTTTGCATTATGAGATAAGTAAGTTTGTTTCCTCATTCTTTTACTATGAGAAAAATATATATATTACTTTCCTGTGCCTGCTTGAGTATCCAGAATTTTGTGAACAGGGGATATTTCACCTCCTCCTGGTGTTAAGGCAGCGATGGAAATGCAAGCAAAGAGCCCAGGTTCTTGAGCCTGAAGGTGATTTTATTTTATTTTTGTGACTACCACCTGTAACCTTGAAGTTTTTCCTATGTATGCTCCCTCAGAACTCTTGTGGGTATCTTCTTTTTTGGTAGTGATGAATTATATTATCCTGTAGATATCTGTGTAACTGTACGATGATATATTTCAGGAAAGCAACAGGCAAACATCAATATTGCTGATGGAAGGAAGATGCTGCCATATTGGAATCAGAAGCAGCAATGATGGATCAAGTTAATAGGGCCAAAGGTAACTGTTGTCTTAGTTTGCCATCATGCAAGCATTTGTACTAAATGTGTCCTTTTCATACCTTTTTTCTAGAGATGTTTCAATTTACAAAAGGTTCAGCCAATAATGCATATAATTCATTCGTCTTTATTCTCTTTGGAAGGTGTGTATGTTTAAGTTGTTCAGGTAAAATCATGCTAAATTTCGGAGACTTGTGGTCTGCCAAGCAAACCATTTTAGTATATTTGAAATAAATTGCATGTCATCATCTTACCTATCATTTGCTTTGTGTTCAATATAGTTGAACAGTTGGCAAGATGTTGTAGTCTGGAAAAGTTACTGGCACAATCGTAGTCGGACTCTCCCTTGATTCTAGGACCTGGATTTAGTGGTTTGTAATAGCAGAGGAAACTGGAAATCAGTCTCGGCCGTTTCATTATCTTCCTTTCTCTGTGTGAACATGATATATGACACTAAGACTCTTTTGATGTCTTGGCCACATAAAATTCTTTGAGGGGTAATTCTTTTTTTGGTGATCTGGAAACTGTAAAATTCTTTCATCTGCACACTTGAATGTGTATACCTCCTGTATCAATAGAATCGGGTGCATTATAGTTTGTATGTTGGCATTCACCATCTTAAACCATTAAGAAAATTTTGGTAATACATGGAGTATTGCCAGCTGCAGAAAATTTAGCTGTCAGAAAAATGTCATGCTTGGGGTTATTTAATATCCTATTAATGATATAAAAACCATTTATATATAAAGCCAAATGTCTAGGATTTAACATATTAACCACTTGGAGGAGCAGTTCCTGCCACAACATTTTGTGCACACCTTAACCCTAAATGCATCATGCCTGGTTTATTTGTACTTGCTTCTAAGTTCAGTTTGGTTATGTTCCATTTACTCTAGAATGCTGATACACATACATATGCAAAATGCTTTATTGTACCATGATTTTGTATTTTTTTCATGTACAAGATCTTTGTTCATCTCCATTATTACAGACAAAATGCTGATCCTTCTTGGAATGCATTTTCAGGCAAACATTTAGCCATCTTTTGACTTCTTTTCACTCAAATCTATCAGGAGAAGCTGAAGCTATTTTGGCCAAGTCTAAGGCGACAGCTGAGGGTCTTAGACTGCTGTCTGATGCTATGATACAACATGGAGGTTCTGAGGTATGTTTTTTACCCTTATATTATACTGCATCGTTTTTTTAATCGAATGAGGGAGAAAAAGGTTTTATTTCAGTTCAATATTGTTATGATTTTTTTTTTCTAAAACTTCAGGGAGTGTGTGTTATGAGGCAGATTCATGTTTAATTGGGGGTTAGTTTTGGTATTTCCTTGTATTTCTCATACTTACGAGATTCTTTGATAGGCAGCAAGTCTGTGAATTGCAGAGCAGTATATTAAAGCATTTGGAAATATTGCGAAGGAGGTAATGGATTCCGAAACCAACTTAGAATATGGGCCATTTTTATGTAGCTCGAGCCGATCCCTTCTTATCCATTTTTATTGTTTGTTCTTAACAGTCTTTTTTCATTTCTCAACTTCAGAATTCTGAGCAGAGTTCAGAATTTCTGAACTTCAAAATTCTGAGCAGAGTTCAGAATTCTAAAACTGTTCAGAATTCTGAACAGATTTAGAATTTCTGAAGTTCAGAAATTCTGAACAGAGTTCAGAGTTCTGAAATTTCAGTTATTCTGAATCTGTGAATAGAATTCGGAACAGAAAGTTTCTAGGATTCCATACTAGAACAAACAATAGATCTTAAAATGAAATATTAAGAAAAGCATAATAATAAGTGTGTTGAGATGCACTATTCGACTCACCGAGTCTCTAGAAACGAACATGGAAAACATATCTTTCATTTGTTTGATCTCTCTACCATAAGACAGTCCTTATATGGAAAGCATATCTTTCATTCGTTTGTATCAGTGTGTTCGGACTTATGTCCGTAGACACATGCAAGTGGGTGGGCCCATTGAGATTTCTCTACCATAAGACAGTCCTTATATACCATCCTAATATCTACAAACAAGAAGGAAAATATGAGACTACACCTAAAATATATCAAATGTATTATTTAGATGTGTAGTAATTGTGGAGACGGCGAGAATATTTCTATTAGTACACATGAAGATGACATGATATAACAGAAGGCTTATTCTTATTAAAACTTAAGTGGAGCTTACCGACTACATTGATCCTATCTTTTTAGATTAAAGGGATAAAATGACATGACTTAATTTATCATGACATGGCTGGTCATTTCTCTTTTATAATTCAAATCGAACACAGCCACTCAGCTACGCTGTTCTATAATTTTCCTTTCCTACATAATTCTCTGACAAAATTTGGACGCTACACAACTTATATATACGTACGTGCAAAATCGAAGATATGATCTCAGGAGAACAAAAGATACTAATTACAACGTTTCAATATGTTATCCATGGAAACCAAAAAAAAAAAGAAAAAAGAAAAATAAAGAGCAAAAGATCTCATATATTGTGTGAAATCCCAACAACGCCTTTTACAAATCTCTCTTTCGAGAGAG
This sequence comes from Colocasia esculenta, assembly GCA_014218235.1. Lineage (NCBI taxonomy): Eukaryota > Viridiplantae > Streptophyta > Magnoliopsida > Alismatales > Araceae > Colocasia > Colocasia esculenta. Next base: position 29,497 of record JACBKR010001328.1, on the reverse strand, counting down.
AAGAGAAGTGACGGATAGGCAAGTTGGTTCACTTTGATGCAATATAGCAATGGGCAAACATAAAAAATAGAGCATGCCAAAGACCCTACCTTTCAGGAGTGCCAACGCACTTTGTCTTCGACAACTCCCAACTTCTTCGCAAAGGCGTCACCTTTTGTGGCAGAAAACCTCGTTCTGCTCGGAGACTTTCGGTGGGTTGCAAAATTTCATCATGTGGGTAGCCATGGCGGACAGTGCTGTCGTTCGACTTGGAAGGGACGGCCTTCCTGAATAGGTTCCCTTTAAGAGGTGGGAACGGTGAGAATTAGCCCGCGGGGGACGTGATGATCAGTCTGTCCCCATGTAATTTTAATTAATTACATATGTATTTTTGTGATTAACAAAATTAAACTACATTTTATCAATAATATCTAATGAATATGTCATAAGTCTTAAGTACAAGAAAAATACCAAGGTCAAACAAGCCAATAAAGGTATGCATTACTTCTCTGAAGCCTTAATCTTTTCAACATGATATTTCTCAGAGTCCATATCGATTTTTGTTGAAGATCATAACGATTTCTTTAGAAAGCGTAACAACTTGCCTGTCATAACGATTCTATAAGTCATTGCAACGACTTCTTTATAAAGCGTAACGACTTGCCAGTCATAACGATTCTATAAGTCATCGCAACGATTTCTTTAGAAAGCGTAACGACTTGCCTATCATAACGATTCTATAAGTCATTGCAACGATTTCTTTAGAAAGCGTAACGACTTGCTAGTTATAACGATTCTATAAGTCATCGCAACGATTTCTTTAGAAAGCGTAACGACTTACATGTCATAACGATTCTATAAGTCATGACAACAATTTCTTTAGAAAGCGTACCGACTTGCCAGTCATAACAATTCTATAAGTCATCGCAATGATTTCTTTAGAAAGCGTAACGACTGGCCTGTCATAACGATTCTATAAGTCATTGCAACGACTTCTTTAGAAAGTGTAACGACTTGCCAGTCATAACGATTCTATAAGTCATTGCAACAATTTCTTTAGAAAGCGTAATGACTTGTCAGTCATAATGATTCTATAAGCCATCGCAACGATTTTTTTAGAAAGCGTAACGACTTGCCTGTCATAACGATTCTATAAGTCATTGCAACGATTTCTTTAGAAAGTGTAACAACTTGCCAGTCATAACGATTCTATAAGTCATCGCAACGATTTCTTTAGAAAGCGTAACGACTTGTCTGTCATAACGATTCTATAAGTAGTTATAACGATTTCTTTGGAACTCGCAACGACTTGCTCGCCATAACGATTCTATAAGTAATTATAACGATTTCTTTAGAACTCACAACGATTTGTGCGCAACGATTTCTTTAAGCGCTCACAACGATTTCTTTAAGCGCTCATAACGATTTGCTTTACGCAACGATTTCTTCAGTATTCATAACGATTCCCTTAATGAATACAACGATTTACTTTCTATAATGACTTGTTAAGTGATCATAACGATTTCATCTGTAAACACTTGATCATAACGATTTCATAAGTCATATGGACAACGACTTTATGGTTTATATCGACTTTATGTTTATCTTATCTATTGAAGCGTTGAAAAGTCAAAGTCCTCTCTTATCTATCTGACTGCTGTGCATTTATGAGATCTGAACGTACCTTTGCATGCATGCAGACGATATCATCCATTTTAGTGCATCTTCTGTCAATATCTTTTAGAAGAAACTATTTAGCATTGCTATTTTGGTGAATATTCTTATCAATGTTTACTGACAACAAGAGACAGCCTAGCTGTCTACCTTTCTGGCATTTAATTTATGCAGGGTCCTAAAGATGTTCTGTCATACAATGTTGGACCATACAGACGGCAGAAGACATTATCTCTTTGCGTGCTCAAATGGATAAAATATTGTTGAAGCTTCCAAGTGTCAAGCAGTCTAACGTCTACCAATCTAAGAGACAACGGTTACTTCAACGGCCGGATTTCAAAAGAAGATATAAATTCAAGACAGAAGAGATGAATACATTAACGAAGCAGAGATCACTCGTTCAAGCAATTCAAATCTTCTGACAGAATTCTAAGAGCCAAGAACTTCATTCCTTCTCGTGTTGCTCTTTGCTCTCCACTCTGTAGTGAAAATCTTGAGAGAGCTTGTGTAGTTCTGAGAATGTGCTTAGCTTAGATTCTTTGCTCTCAGTACTAGTTGCTTCAGATCTTGGCTTGTTAAAAGCTTGATCTAGGGGCTTGAATTTCATTCTTTTATCTTTGAGGAGTTTTTCCCTTCGGTTGTGAAGGAAGATCTGGTGATATCCAGGGTGTTCCCTTCGGTTGTGAAGGAAGACCTAGTGGTATCCACGGTGCTGTTTCCCTTCAGTTTTGAAGGAAGACCTGGTGGGGTATCCAGGGTGTTGTTATTTCCCTTCGGGTGTGAAGGAAGTCCAGCTGAGCTGGGTGTTGTAGCGTCCCTAGGGGGACTGTACCCTAGTTAGTGGAATCATGAGTTGTTGCTCAGGGACTGGACGTAGGACTCCTAAGGAGAGGAGGTCCGAACCAGGATGATAATTCTTGTGTTGTGTGATTATTTTCCTTGTGTGATTGCCTTTTGAACTAACAGCTACTAACCTCTATCAAGAACACTGTTGTGTGAATGTTTTTGATTTACATGTATTAATAGATTAATTTTAAAAGACCCATTCACCCCCCCTCTGGGCTCGTCAACTGGGCAACAAGTGGTATCAGAGCGAGTCTCTTCAACAAAGAAAGGATCCAACGATCTAAGAGTAAAGATCCATGGCAGCCCAAAGTCACAACGAAGGTCAGTCTGTTAACCGACCACCATTGTTCGATGGAGAAGATTACACATATTGGAAAACCAGAATGAAGTATTTTCTGCAAGGCCACGACTATCAGATTTGGTCCATAATAGAAGAAGGTGATCTCCTGGTCACAAATGAGAAAGCTCAATGGACAGATGATGACAGAAAAAAGATCTCCATGAATTGCAAAGCAAAGAGCATCTTATGCTGTGCTCCAAGTAAGAAGGAGTTCAAAGAGTTTCAGCCTGCAAATCCTCAATGAAATGTGGGAAAAGCTCAGGATAACATATGAAGGCACAGACAAGGTAAAGGAAACAAGAATCGACATTCTTGTCACTCAATATGAGAGATTTCAGATGCAATCAGGTGAATCCATACTCAAATGTTCAGTCGGTTCACTGACATCACAAATGGACTAGCTGGTCTGGGGAAACACCTATGAGATTGGAGACATAGTGAGAAAAATACTTAGATCTTTGCCATCCTCATGGACCCCAAAGGTCACCGCAATAGAAGAAGCTAATGAACTGAAGAGAATGTTAGTAGAAAAACTCATTGGGTCCCTCATGGCCCATGAGATCAACATGGAAAGGCTAGGAGAGTCCTCTAGCAGAAAGAAGCACTCCAACGCCTTAAAAGTTGAAGAAGATTCACCAGAAGCAAGTTCAGATGAGAGTGAAAGTGATGTGGACAGCGAGAATGAGGAAGCAATGTTATCTAGAAGATTGCAGTGGATTTTAGCCAAGAAGAAGAAGTTCCAATCTGGTAGAAGGCACTTTAAAAGGAATAAGGACTTCAAGAAGCCATATGGAAAAGAGATGAAGAAAGGAGAACCTATCTGCTATGAATGTAAAAAGCCAGGACACATCAAAGCTGAGTGTCCAAAGATCAAGAAATCGAGGTCAGGAAGAAAGACAGCTCCAAGAAGTTCCAAAATATTCAAAAAAATACAAGGCAATGGCAGTAGCATGGGAAAACAGTAGTGCTCAGACAGTGAGTCAAGCTCCTGCAGCGATGAAGAAGAAGCCAATTTGGCTCTCATGACCAATGCCGAAGTCAAGGTAACCTCTGACTCCTCTTTTGATTCATGCAATGGTTCAGATTCCGATAGTTTAGAAGAGACTTTCAACGAACTATATGAAAAATATAAGAAGTAACCAAGCTATTAAAAGTAAGCAAGAAAAATATAGTATGTATAGAAAATACAAACTCAGATCTAAAATCAGAAAATGAACAATTAGATAATCAAATAATTGAACTTAAAAGAAGAAATGAACTGTTATGTGAAGACCTAAAAGCTAAGAATGAACAAATAACTAAATTAGAGAAACAAGTAAGTTTAGATGAATTGAAAACTGAAATCAAAACACTAACAGAAGAAAATATACAGTTATCTAGCACATTAGAAAAATTCACCAATGGTAAAAACTCTCTCATATTAAAAGGTGCTAGAAGATCAGGTAAGAAGAAAAATAGATTAGGATATACACCCTCAGATAATGAAGAACCATAGTTTATCCTAAAACATATCCAACATCAAAATTTGTACCTGAACAAGATATAGCATACAAAGCTGATTTCAAATATATAGAAAAAGTAACCAAATTATCCTGCTGTAGTCACTGCAACAAATTAGGACATATCATAACGACATGCCCAACAAGACATAAGAAATGGATAATAAAAAGTAAAATCAATGATACTAACCCATTAGGACCCAAAAGAATTTGGGTACCTAAAACTTGATGTTTTTATTTCAGGTTATCCCTCGAGCATCCAAATGGTATTTGGATAGTGGGTGTTCAATGCACATGTCAGAAAACCAGAAGTTATTCTCTCATCTCCAAGCTGAAGAAGGAACAGTCACTTATGGAGATAATGGGAAAGGAACAGTGATAGGCAGTGGCTCTGTGAATAACAAAGGAAAAACAGTGATAGAAGATGTGTTATTAGTCAAGGGATTAAAGCACAATCTCATTAGCATCAGCTAGCTGTGTGATAGAGGCCATCAGATCAAGTTTCAAGAGTCAAAATGCAGCATACTGAAGGATGGAGCAGTCATCCTTGAAGCTAATAGAGAAAAGAATTTGTATGTGCTCTATCTAGAGGAACTCAAGGAACAAAACGTCTGTCTGGCAGCAAATAAGGATAAATCTACTGAATTATGGCACAGACGACTAGGTCATTGCAGCATAGATGGCATGAGAAAATTGCTGAAGAAAAATCTTGTGGAAGGTCTACCTAAGGTCAGTGCAAAAATGGATGGTGTCTGTAGATCTTGTGCTAAGGGAAAGCACACCAAGAGCTCCTTCAAGTCAAAGACGATGGTGACCACCTCAAAACCCTTGAGCTCCTTCATATGGATCTATTTGGGCCAATGAGGACTACCAGTCTTGGAGGAAAGAACTTTGGATTTGTCATAGTCGATGACTACTCAAGATTCACATGGGTATCATTCCTAGAGCATAAAGATGATACTTTCAAAAGCTTTGTCAGTTTTAGCAAGAAAGTCCAGAAAGATCATAAGTTCAACATTGTGTCTATCCGATCAGATCATGGTGGTAAATTTCAGAATGAAAAGTTTGTTAGATTTTGTGATGATCAGAGAATTGAGCATAACTTCTCAGCACTAAGAACACCACAGCAAAATGGTATCGCTAAGAGAAAGAATAGAACCCTATTGGATATGGCAAGAACTATGCTCTCAGAATATGATCTACCAAGGTATTTTGGGCTGAAGCAGTCAACACAGCAAGCTACATTATCAACAGAGTAATGATCAGGCCAATCCTAAAGAAGACTGCATATGAACTGTTCAAAGGAAAGAAACCAAAGATCAGCCACTTTAGGACATTTGGATGTCCTTGCTTCATCCACAACAATGGAAAAAGAGACATTGGTAAGTTGGATGCCAAATCAGATGAAGGTATCTTCATGGGGTACACCTCTAAACCCAAAGGCTATAGAGTATTTAATAAACGCACTTTATTAATTGAATAGTCTGTACATATTATTTTTGATGAAACTAACCCTTCCTTGAGAAATGAAGAAGATAGTGATATTGATGATACAGATGAGCTGTCCAAGAAACTAAAAAACACATCAATTGAGGACAAGGATGATCCACCTCTGAAGGATATGCAACAAAAGGAAATTACACATGAAAATCTTCCAAAGGAACGGAGACATAAGAAAGATCACCCACTCGAAAATATTATTGGTGATCCATCTGTAGGGGTAAGAACAAGAGGTAATGTAATTCCCTGTGATTACCTAACATTTGTTTCTCAAATAGAGCCGAGGGCAGTCAATGAAGCTCTTTGTGATGAATCTTGGATATTAGCCATGCAAGATGAACTAAATCAGTTCAATGGAAACCAAGTATGAGCACTTGTTCCTAGACCATCAGACCATCCAGTCATTGGCACCAAATGGGTGTTCAGAAATAAACTGGATGAAACTGGTGTAATCTTAAGAAACAAGGCCAGATTGGTAGCTCAAGGCTATTCTCAAGAGGAAGGCATAGATTTCGATGAAACCTATGCACCTGTGGCTAGACTTGAGGCCATTAGAATATTATTAGCATATGCATCAGCATTAGACTTAAAACTATTTCAAATGGATGTTAAATCTGCATTCTTAAATGGTTTTATAAAAGAGGAAGTTTATGTGGAACAACCCCGGGTTTTGATGATACAGAATTTCCTAATCATGTTTTCAAACTTCATAAGGCATTATATGGTTTAAATAAGCACCTAGAGCCTGGTATGAAAGGCTTAGTTCATTTCTTTTAAACCATGGTTTCAGTAGAGGTCAAGTAGATAGCACTCTTTTCATAAAGTCAAAGGTTAAACACATACTACTGGTCCAAATTTATGTAGATGATATATTTTTGGTTCTACTGATGAATCCCTTTGCAAGTATTTTGAAAAGTTGATGCAGGGAGAATTTGAAATGAGCATGATGGGAGAACTTAATTATTTCCTTGGACTACAAATCAAACAAGGAAGGAAGGAACTCACATCTGTCAAGCAAAGTACACAAAAGAACTCTTGAAGAAATTTGGATTCGATAATATCAAACCACTGTCAACACCAATGAGTACATCAACAAGGATGGACAGTGATAAAGATGGTAAGAAAGTAGATCAAAAGATCTACAGAGGTATGATAGGTTCACTACTCTATTTGACAGCTAGTAGACCTGACATCTTGTTTAGTGTATATGTGTGCTAGTATCAAGCAGATCCTAGAGAATCACATTTAATTTCTGTGAAAAGAATATTCAGATATTTAGCTAGAACTCATGACTTAGGTCTGTGGTATCCAAAATGTTGTGAAATTAACTTAGTAGGCTATTCTGATGCTGACTATGCTGGATGCAAATTAGATAGAAAAAGCACCAGTGGTTGTTGTCAATTTCTTGCAGAATATTTGATATCTTGGTCTTCAAAGAAACAAAATTCAGTGGCACTATCTACAGCTGAAGCTGAATACGTAGCTGCTGGAAGTTGTTGTACACAACTCTTATGGATAAAGCAACAACTTGAAGATTTTGGATTAAATATCATATCAATCCCACTGTTGTGTGACAACACTAGTGCCATTAATCTTACCAAGAATCCAGTTCAACATTCAAGGACAAAGCATATTGAGGTTAGATATCATTTTATTCGTGATCATGTAGCAAATGATAATATTGAAATATCTTTTATTGATACAAATGGTCAGTTAGCAGACATTTTCACAAAAGTCTTACCCGAGGAGAGATTCACATCTCTTAGAAGGGAGTTAGGCATGTGCAATTTGTGAAAAATGTTCTGTTTAAAACTGGCACATTAAATTTCAGAATTAAGTAGTTTTTCCCTCCATGGCCTTAAGCAAAAGAAATTCAAATTATCCCTCCTGGTCGCTCTCTTATTGAAGTCGGTTTGAATGGTCAAACTCCTTTGTCGTTTTCTGCCGCCGTTTGGCGCCTCTCTTTCCACAGCGCATTTATTTATTCATAAAATCGATGAGATAACGATTCATATCTCATCTTCTACCTTTACCCTCTTTCGTCTGGTTACCTGAGCCGATGCCCTAGCAAGTTCGACATCGACTCTCTGCAAAGTTTGTAGCCTCTCTCTCCTTCCCGCGAAATTTCTTGAGGGCTTTCACACCTCCTTCCTTCTCAACCCTCCAGAAAACTTCCTCACCGAATTCCATGGCCGCATCCACAGTTTCCGGAAGTTTGGGTGGCTACAGCGCCGAGTTCCTTACTCCTGAGCAGCAGGAGAGGTTCACTCTCGTAAAGACGAAGCTGTGTGGAAATAAAGAGGTTGATATTGCAGATCTGGAGAAAAATGGGATGCACAGTGTGGTGGCCGCAATTATCAGGATGCAATGGATGGGAATCGCAACCCTCTCGGAAGTAAGCTATCCAGACCTTGTCAAGACATTTTATGTTTGTTTGAAATCAGAGGCAGATGGATCCCTGACATCCTCTGTCAAGGGAATCCAAATCAGGATTGACCGTTAGTTTTTGAAAAACCTAGTTGGTGTATGTACATCTGGTCAGAGTGGAATCCACTCAGTGGATATTCAAGAGAAGGGTCTAGGTATCATTGGTCCAGACTTCAGGCTGAAAGATGGAAAGCTGGACATCAATCAGCTAAATGCCTTCAATAGGATTTTACATTTCATAGTGTGTCAGATTCTGGCTCCGAGAAGTGCCACCTTCTCATCTTGTACCAAGGCCGACTCAGACTTGATGTTTTGGGCCATCCAAAACAGGGAAATCAATATGGCTGAAGTTATGATAGAAAGGATGAAGTTCGCCAGAGATCAGATTTGGGATACCAAGAGCAAGCTAAACGTCTCTCTGCCTTATGCTCACCTGCTCACCAAAGTATTCAAACACTTTGGTGTTGATCTATTAGGGGCAGTCACTGAGAAGATGGGCCAAGCAATTAGGTCCAGAAACCTGAAGAAAAGCAAATTTTCATTTCAAAATGGTACCTGGTCCAAAGCTTCAGTAGCAGAAGGAGAGGCCATCATAGGTGATTTTCCTGATGTTTAGGAAGAAGCAGCAGAAACAGCATCAGAGCAGCCAGTAGCAGTCCAATCAGCAGCATTAGAAGCTTTAGTAGCAATTGTGCCAGCAGCACCATCAGCTCCAGAACTAGCAGGATCACCTTTAATCGAAGCACCAGCAGAAGAAGTAATGGCAAGTGCAGCAGATCCCTCACCCACCTCCATCGTTGCCTCTATCCTTAAAGAGGTATTGGATTCTATACACTCCACTCCAGTCACTCCAGAGGTTGGGGGAGAATCAGTGGCAGAAGCTGTGGCATCAGGCCACATTGCAGAATCTCTTGAAATACCTGTTCAGGAGGAGCAATTAGATGCTCCTGATAATACTATTTTGGAAGAGGATGCTCCCATTCAGGGGGAGCAAGAACCATTGGAAAAGGATGCTCCTGTTCAGGGGGAGCAATCAAAGGAAGGTCCAGTAGAAGCTTCCCGCAGTGATGAGCCTATGGGCAGTGTACCAGCTGATGAAGACCTGCCTAATGCTCCGAATGATGCCAGAGATGGGGAGACAGCAAGCTCCTCTGATTCTGATGATGATCAGCCTCCTCCAGCTTCAGAGGATAGAGACAAAGGGAAATAAGTGGAGTCCGAAGTCCCACTCTTATCAAATACTCCATTTGAAAGGCAGATGATGCAGAAAATCGTGATCAATTTGAAGCCTGTAATTGAGAGACTTGATGCTCAAGGAACTATTCTATGTTCTCTCCAAACAGATGTTAATTCAATCTTCATGAGCCAAGCATCAGCTACAAGGGAAATCTCCAACATAAGAAATGCCATGAAGTGGTTTAACTAGGAAATGGGCACCATGAAAAATTTGCTGGGAGAGATTCTCAAGGTGGTTGGAGCTCAAAATTCTCCTCCTCCACCTCCTGCAGCCCAGGTTCCGGAGTCAGGGCCATCAGCTCAAGAGGCAGGGCCAACAGGGCCAGAAGCAGCAGCAGCACTAGCAGAGGTAGTAGTAAATGTGCAAGGGCCATCTGGGCCAGCTGATCAGGTTGAAGGGCCTCCAGGGCCATCTGAGCAAGGGTCAGGGCCATCAGGGCCAGTGGAGTTTGAATCAGTGCAGAAAGAGGCCGAAGAAGAATCCTTGGCAACCAAGCCCCCAGCTCCCTCTTCTCTCTCTTATAGACACGCGAATTTTTCCATTGCGGGCAAGTTTTTGAGTTGCGCTGTAACACCCAAATGACCCTCATTTTGCCCTGAAAGAGTGTTTTTCCGATATTTCTTGAATATCACCCATTTTCCTTGGTGCTTCCCCCAAGAGGGGTCTAGTCGCAAAAGGGCACTCAGTGAGGGAATAGCGACGGTCAAATTTTCGTCACTAATCCGTCGCCAATCAGCGACGGATTAGCGATGACAAAATATTCTGTCGCTGAACCGTCTCTTAATTCGCGGCGCCCGCAGCCGCTGCGTTTCTTGAAGAACATTAAAAGGCGTCGGTTTCGGTGGACGCGATTCATGAGCTTTCCGTCACCATTCTGTCGCTATTCCGTCGCTAAATCAATCGCCGACCTATTTCTTTATTCGCGTCCGTTCGGTCGACGCATTTCTTAGAAGAACATTAAAAAGCGTCCACTGTACTGGACGCGATTCAGAAAAGTCACATCAACGTCCCGTCAACTGACAGCGCGCAGGCGAGTCGGTTGTCTCGAAACCATGCGAGTTTAAAATGCGTCCACTGTACTGGATGCGATTTTAAGGCGATTCAGCAATTCGCACTTATCAAACCGACCTTCTTAAAAGCGACGACTGTCCTGGACGCGATTTTGACCCAGAACCTTAAATCTCAACTAGCAGCCTTCTTTCTAAGGAGGGCTTCCATTCGGGTTTGGCCGGGCATTTTAGAGAGAGAGAGTGAGTTTTTAGAGAGAGAAAGAGGGAGATTTTAGAGAGAGGGAGAGGGATTCTAGAGAGAGAAAGGGAGGGGATCCTCCTATGGCGGAGCCCTGCTCGCGACGTCGTATGCTTCCTCGTCTCCGGCCCGACGCTGCCGTCTTCCTCTCCATCGCACACACATCCGGAGGCGGATCGTCGTCTCCCTCCTCTCGTTGTCTCTCCACAACGCCGTCACGCCGTCCGGCCACCTTGGGGAAGCACCCCGGCATTTTCCTTCCTCCGGACCCCACGTGGTCCTTTAAACTTCTTTTCATTTGGCCCCTACGTGGCGCTTTTTGCTTTACACATCGCATGCATGCACACACATCATACTTTTTTAGGGGTTTATAAAGCCACCAAAAGGTGCGTTATCCCCTTTTCATTTATGTCTTTTGTCTCCATTTTTTAAGGCCTATTTACTACACGCCTTCTAATCCATTTTCACTTCTTATTTTGTTGTCTTTTCTCTTCAGGTACCCGAGCTGAATCTCCTTCGCCGGCCAGCCGGTGGAAGGAGGAGGAAAGAACCCACGCCCACATCTTCCCGCTACGCGATCACTCTACGAGTGAAAGGTACACGTCACCTCCTTTCCTACCCGTCCCTACTTTTGGTGCTTTTTAGAAAAAGTACCTGGCGATCACGATCCTTGTCTTTCATCCTTTTCATCATTTTTCTCCGCTTTTTCTTTGTGAATCGTTGTTCTTCCGTCCCCCCCCCCCTAAAAAGAGGGAGGAACGGTGGGACGCTCTTTATTTTAGCTCGGGTACGTCTTTTGGCACCCACGTGTGCCACTTTTTTGCCCCACGGGGCGTTTTTGTTTTATTGTGTTTTTACCGTTTTTATTTATTTAAATCCATATTTAGTTAAGTTGATTAGTTGAGTCATTAGTATTTAAAAGTTAAGTTTTTATTTCATATGTGTGTGTGTATGCTTCTATACATCTAGTTTGTAAAAAAAATTTGCGCTCTGCATTACTGCCTTGAATCGCGTCCGGGACAACCGACGCGTTTTTGGGTGCCTTTTTCTGATTTTTTGGAGTCTGGAGTTCTGAGTTGATAAACGTCCAACCCAGTGGACGTGATTTAGTGCATGCTTATTATCGCGGCGGCTGAAGTCGACGCGTTTTTGTTTACAGTGGCCGTCTACAGGGACCTCGCGCGGGCTTTCATTTCCGCGTCGCGGTGACTGGACGCATTTTTTAGTCGCGGCGGCTGTGCTCGTCACGATTTTAACTGTTGACAAAAACGCCTCCTTCTGCCATTTGTGTTATAAACTGTTGCATTGTGGACATCTTGCATCGGTCGGGGGACCTCCTTCCCTCATTTCCTAGGCTCCACACACCTCTTCCGGTGAGGGCAAACTCTCCATTGAGCATTCCGTCCCTTTTGACTAGTGAACCTTCTTCCGGAACCCCATAAGACTCTGTACCCCGTGGATTCCCTCACGGCGGACTTGAGCAGGCGGTACCACTACCGGTGACCCGGGTTAGATATCCATTTGTTGCGCGGTGAGACTGTGATTCTAGTTATACGCCGAAGTACTCTTCATTTACCCAGCTAGAATCTCATCTGGAGAGACACACATGTCTGAATCCATTTAATTAATTGTGTCAAACTCCTAAAAGCAACGCTAAGCATCACAACTTGTTTGAACCACATATTGATTGATTAATCTTTGTTCAACCTTGTTTGCGTATTGCTTTGTTAAAAATGGACCCATATTATCATGCCGATTTTTATCACGAGGACTATGAGGATAATGTTAAATCTCCATCTTTCCAGTCCATGTTGGTCCATCTCACTACCGTGAGGGACAGCCTTCCACTTCTCATGGTTATGTGCGCACTCCACGCACTAACCAATCTGATGTCCCTTCACATTTACCACCGATCAAAACCCGACAAGAGCCTACCCCCCACCATGACTCCAATGTCCAGCATGTCCTGCATGCACTAGATCAGCTCACACCTCAACAGCTTTATATGATACAATCATTGGTTGAGGGTGTGACTCCTTCCACGACTCCTTCTCTAGCTTCTTCCCCTAGGCACCCGCCTATGTATATTCCGGCGACTTCGCCACGTACCCCTGTACATTCTTCATCACCCCGGCCCCCTGGCCATTTGCACTCCCGTGCTCCAGTCCGTACAGACCGTCCCTTGGGAAGGCCCACCAACTCACGGCCACCCCCATGTATTTCCTCGCAGGCTCAGCAGCCTCCCACTCCACTCCAAAATGCTCTTCTCTACAAATTGAATAATCTGGAGAATCAAATAAATAATCTTTCAAATTCCAAGGGTAACCTGTTGCCACCATGCGGCTCTCCCAAAAATTTACGTTCCTCCTTCGGAGATGCCGTCGTACCGATTGTACAATGGCACGGGCAATCCCCACAATCATATCAAGGAGTTCCTTTATGAGTCTTCTCGCTGGCAACGTGACCCCGTCACGTTGGCATATTTATTTAGAAAATCTCTTGACGGCCCTGCGCTCGAATGGTTCTACACCCTAGAGCCAAGTGAGGCAGGAGACTTCCGTTCCCTACAAAAGAAGTTCCTTCTGAAGTACAAAGATCGCGTCAGCCCCTATCTCTCAATCATGGATCTAGCATCTGAAATGATGGAGGCCAACAAGGTCTTTGTACAGTTTGCTGACCATTGGAGGTCGATGGCCATGCGCCTTCAGAATGAGCTCTCGGAGTCAGAGCAAGTAAAAATAATCATCGCAAACTCGACTCCGAGGTTCAGACATATACTGGCCATGAACCAGATTACTTCCATGCAAGATCTTTATGAGCGGGGACGTTACATTCAGAGCCATCTAATGGATTCCCCGATCGCAGATCTTTTTCATTTTAGCCAAATTCATCCGAGTCAGAACGAATCAGTGGACGCCATCCACTACCCACCTCACCATTACACGACATCCACATCATATGCGCCTCCGCATAATCCACCCATCTACCACGACATGCCGCCACCCAGGCGTCCACCGATTCGTCCTCCTCGGACAACTTATCAACCTCCAACTGGGCCCTACGATGCCCCGATTTTGAAGATGCTCCGGTGCCCTACGTTGCACCTGCTCTGGCTCTCATACCAACACCACCACCTACTCCGCCACCCCCATAGCCCGTTGCTCAGGTCAAAGCTGCCAACCGCCAACCACCCCGCGAAACCACTTGGCTCTACGATGATGAACCTTCCCAGGTCATCTCCGTACGCCATTTACCTACACCACCCACCATCATCAAACCTACACCCATCAAAGCCACACCCACTACACCTCCACCAGCCGTACGGCCCTCTACCACACCGGCACCAGCCGTATAGCCTACCACCATGCCGGCACCAGCTGTACCACCTGCTACTACACCCACCACATCCACTCCCAGCCGCTGGAGCAGGCGCAAACATTTAAAGAGCCAGAGTCAGCAGCAGAAGGAAGTCCCAGGACCGGGCATGCTATTTAAAATCCCAGAATTTATTCCACGCATGTCGGTCATTGTCAATATGCTAGGCACATTTTCCGAGCAATTATTCCAGTCCGGGACTGGGCATGCTTCCCAAATTCTACGATTTCATTCCCCGCATGCCGGTCATTGTCAGTATACCAGGCATTTTTTTTGAATGGCAGTCCGCCCCTCCAATCATGGCCGTCAGCCAGCCTTCTAATCATCTGCCAATCATTCCAGTCCCGGGACCGGGCATGTTTTCTAAACATCATGATCACATTTCCTGCATGTCGGTCATCATTTCCATACCGGGCACATTTTCTGAGCGGAAGTTCTCCCCTCCCATCATGGCCGTTAAGAGGCCTTTTAAGAATATGCCAATCATACCCGTCGTCAGCCGGGTTCATTTTCAAGTACTCATAGGGAATCTCTCCCTCCAGGCTCTCGTGACCCCCCACACTGTTGTCTTGAACCTTCCCACTCCAGTGAAATCCTTGGCAGCCAATCCATCACCCAAGGGATCGTGCCCCTTTCCATATCAAACATTATACAAGCTTTGGGCACGGTCCCCTTGTTGTTGCTTCTTCCAAATTACGCAGTGGAACCTCCCACGTTTTCATCAAGTATCATTTCAACGGGGTTACCACTCACACTTGAAACTCCAATGGAAGCCAATGCTTCTTTATTGTTGCCTCCAATTTTATCGGTGGAACTCCCCACCCTTTCAATTAACTATATTTCTAGGGGGTTACCACTGTTGGACCTTTCCGCTCCAGCGAGGGCAACAACCATGCAGATTGTGCACACGCACTTCGAAACCAAACTATTGGCACAATCTACCACCCAAGGGGCATGCCCCCTCTTATGTCACACGATGCATTCCTTGGGCACAGTCCCTTTATTGTTGCTTCTGACATTGCCGGTGGAACTCCCCACCTTTTCATCAACTTTCATTCCAAGGGAGTTACCACTCCTCTTCCAAACTTCGTCAGAAGTTAACTTTTCCTTAATCTTCGAGAGCCGATCAGTCTCCAGACGGAGCAGAGCTCGTCCATCTACCCGCTGGGCAAGATTTGTGAGGAGATATCTGCAGGTCAAGATGCCGATCCCCAAGTCCAAATCTGATCGCCGGGCACGCAACAGGCTAGGGGACCTTCACTCCCCTCTTTGTTTGAATCATCTTTTATTTTGCTCAGCGCATCCTCGTGGGTTCTCCACATTCCCTCCCCATGGGAGGCTTTTTATTTTTATTTGTTTTATAATCCAGCGTACACTGGGCATCGCGCCCACTTTTGTCCATCCAGTGCCCCACGCGGCACATCTTTTAGCACCCTACGCTGTGCACCTTTCCAGTCGGCCCCTCGCGGCCTTTTTGTTTTTGTTCATCCGGACCATCCGGATTCCTTTTCTTCAGCAGGGCATCGCGCCCTTTTTGTTCCTGTTCCAGGGCATTGCGCCCTCCTTTTCCGCCAAACCCCTCCGGACCCTCCGGAGTTTCCAAATTCTTCTCCTCGTGTTCCCCGTGCCACTTTTAATCGGGTCCTTCGACCCTTCTCGCATTGCTTTCGGGGCTTCAATCCCCATGCACAGTCTTAAATTCGAATAAAAAATGTAAATTCTTTTAGACCCCCGAATCTCGCCCCAACGCAGGGCATTCGTTTTTATTTCTGTTCACCTCCGTTCTTCAATCGGGTCCTTCGACCCTTCTCGCACTACTTTAGGGGCTTTAGTCCCCACTTATGTTTTTAAATTTGAATAAAAAATATAAATTCGTGTAGACCCCCCCCCCCAGGTCTCGCCCCCAGCAGGGCATTCGTCTTTTGTTTTATTGTCGCATCCATTTTTCAATCGGGTCCTTAGGCCCTTCTCGCATGTGTCTTTTTAATTTTGAATAAAAAATTTTGTCAATTCCCTTAGACCTCCCGAGTCTCGCCCCAACGCAGGACACATCCGCCCCAGCGCAAGGCATTCGTCCTCCTTTACCCTCCGAAATCTTACTATATTTTAGCAGTGTCGAAAACTCAAAAATCCATAAAAAGATGAATATTTGTTTAGCATTGCCATGCTGTCCCAGCATTTTTTCGTTATGATAACTCCGCGCCAGGAGTCCCGCACTCTCTCCCGAGTCATTAAGGTTTGCCCTGGGCATGGGCACCTGCACACACTTCACGGCGCCCACAGTCATTTGCTCCCGGTTGACACTGTCATCGTCACAGCCACGCCTGAATGGCACAAAGTCTCTTTTTTCCTCCTTATTTCGACAGAAGTATGGGTAGTATGGGTAGCTAGGCAGAGGGAACCTTCCTGAAGCACCCTCCTGACGAAGGGGATGTCTTAAAAATGGGCCAATCAAAATGACCAATCAAAAAAATCTAAAAGTCCAAAATGCATGTAAAGAGTGGCAAAGTCCCCGCGGAGATCCAAATGGAGCCGGTCGTATGCATGTAAAAGTCAAAATCAAACCAAAGATAATAGGGCATGTCAAAGAGTGGCAAAGTCCCCGCGGAGATCCAAATGGACCCGGGCGTACGCATGTCCCTACATTCAAGTGGTCATCACTCAAGATTCCAAAATAATTGGAAAAGCCCAAGTGCTTAATGAGACAGAATCTTCTGACGGTTGTGCCAACGAAGGAACCCGAACCCAACTCCTCGAATACCCATGCCAAGCTTATCCCTAAGCTTCCTTTTCACTTTACCAGACTTAAGCTGTCTTTTCAGGCGTAGCTTTGATGGTTACACCGTTAACCAAAAGCAATCAGCTCGTGGGCGCCACGTTAAAATGCACACCCTACCCTGGGCTTTTTCCTTTAATGATTCGGGAATCAACAAGGACCTCTTCGCTGGTCAATCTTCATAATTTCAATGCCGCCACGACATGGCAATGTTTCAAAACTTCACAAAAATCAAAATATCTCAAAATCCCATAAAAATCAAATATTTTCAAAAAAAAAAAAAACAAAAAAAATCAAATATTTCCAAACCCAAACAAAACTAAATATTTCCAAAAAAAAAAAAATCAAATATTTCCAAAACCCAAGCAAATCAAATATTTCCAAAACTCCAAACAAATCCAAATATTTTCAAAACCCCAAACAAATTCAGATATTCTCAAATTCCATAAAAATCAAATACTTTTCCAAAATCACAAAAATCCAAATATTCCAAAATTTCAAACAAATCCAAATATTCCAAACTCCATAAAAATTTGAATATCAATCAAATCCAAAAATTTCCCCGATGGTATTGCACAGGGCAGCATGTCCTCCTTACGCCAGATCAGCTTGATCCCTTGATCATTCGGCTACTCATTTGTTGCACTTTCAACTTTCCAGCCCAAGATTTCATCCACATGGTCAAACAGACCCAAACACAATTGTCTGAAACATGACTGTATGTTTGCTTTAAATGCTTTATTGATGCTTCAAGTCATGCTCCATGCTGCTGCTGTTTTCCATGATGATGTTTGTATATTGGCTGACAAGTGTGAGTGCAGGATTCGAGTTGCCTCATCCGACGCACCCAGGCTATCGCTGCCCTCACCATCAAGTTATCTATATTATATTGATTATGCACACCAGGGACCTTGTGGCTCTGAGGAATCTGGGATTTGAGTTCCCCTATCAAAAACGATGATTATCCCAGTGGATCCTTAGCCATACGGATAGGCCGTTGCACTGGCTTTTGAGGACGACGGACCCATGCATGAACCACGGTCCTGACTCATCCAGCGTGACAATATTATCCCTGATAAATTTTTATCCCTTTTTAATCTGTTTCATCTTTAGCCCAGCATGCATCCATGCATTTTTAAAATCACAGTGGAATCCACTCTTGCAAGGCAATCTGAGGGCCATCCACGCCTATTTTCCAGCAACTTGAAACATTCCATTCCGAGTCGAGTATCCAACTTCCTTTGTTGTCGCCTCCGGGCAGATTTCCTTCAGAATCCTTTGTTTGGACTTATCCTTTTTATTTTCTTTGTTCCCAGAGATCCACCTGAGGCCGTGGCAGCCCCACACGAAGGTGAAACCTGACGGATTGTGTCCTTAGGTACTTCCCCGATGCTGGAAGTTGATCTCTCCTTCTCTCCCAAGACCCACCTGAGGCCGTGGCAGCCCCACACGAAGGTGAAACCTAACGGATTACGTCCTTAGGTACTTCCCCGACGCTGGAAGTTGGTCTTTTTCTTGCTTTTGTGTCCACGCGCACACCTTTTCTTTCCGTGTCCAAACACTTGTTTCTTTAGGTTCTCCTCCTGGTGGTGATTTCAGAGGATGTTGGAGAAAGCCTCTTATCAGGTGGGTTGTTCGCCAGTTCCGCGCATGTCTCTTTTTAACCTTGACGTCTACTTTTCAGTCCACTCCACTTCACTCCACTGTGCTACGCTGCACTCCATTCACTCAATTACATTCCATTGCGCTTCACTTCGTGTACCTCCGCTGGCTCCCTTGAAAAGCAGACGTCAAGGTTGGGCATCTGTAGACACGCAAATTTTCCCATTGCGGGCAAGTTTTCGAGTTGCGCTGTAACGCCCAAATGACCCTCATTTTGCCCTGAAAGAGTGTTTTTTCGATATTTTTTGAATATCACCCATTTTCCTTGGTGCTTCCCCCAGGAGGGGTCTAGTCGCAAAAGGGCACTCAGCGAGGGAATAGCGACAGTCAAATTTCCGTCGCTAATCTGTCGCCAATCAGCGACGGATTAGCGATGACAAAATATTCTGTCGCTGAACCGTCTCTTAATTCACGGCGCTCGCAGCCACCGCGTTTCTTGAAGAACATTAAAAGGCGTCGGTTTCGGTGGACGCAATTCATGAGCTTTCCGTCGCTAAATCAGTCACCGACCTATCTCTTTATTCGCGTCCGTTCCGGTCGACGCATTTCTGGGAAGAACATTAAAAAGCGTCCACTGTACTGGACGCGATTCAGAAGAGTTGCATCAACGTTTCGTCGGCTGACAGCGCGCAGACGAGTTGGTTGCCTCGAAACCATGCGAGTTTAAAACGCGTCCACTGTACTGGACGCGATTTTAAGGCTGTTCATCAATTCGCACTTATCAAACCGACCTTCTTAAAAGCGACGACTGTCCTGGACGCGATTTTGACCTAGAACCTAAATCTCAACCAGCAGCCTTCTTTCCAAGGAGGGCTTCCATTCAGGTTTGGCCGGGCGTTTTAGAGAGAGAGAGAGTGAGTTTTTAGAGAGAGAAAGAGGGAGATTTTAGAGAGAGGGAGGGGATTCTAGAGAGAGAAAGGGAGGGGATCCTCCTACGGCGGAGCCCTGCTCGTGACGTCGTATGCTTCCTCATCTCCGGCCCCAACGCTGCCGTCTTCCTCTCCATCGCACGCACATCCGGAGGCGGATCGTCGTCTCCCTCCTCTCGTTGTCTCTCCACAGCGCCGTCACGCCGTCCGACCACCTTGGGGAAGCACCCCCACATTTTCCTTCCTCGGACCCCACGTGGTCCTTTAAACTTCTTTTCATTTGGCCCCTACGTGGCGCTTTTTACTTTACACATCGCATGCATGCACACACATCATACCTTTTTTAGGGGTTTATAAAGCCACCAAAAGGTGCGTTATCCCCTTTTCATTTATGTCTTTTGTCTCCATTTTTTAAGGCCTATTTACTACACGCCTTCTAATCCATTTTCACTTCTTATTTTGTTGTCTTTTCTCTTCAGGTACCCGAGCTGAATCTCCTTCGCCGGCCGGCCGGTGGAAGGAGGAGGAAAGAACCCACACCCACATCTTCCCGCTACGCGATCACTCTACGGGTGAAAGGTACATGTCACCTCCTTTCCTACCCGTCCCTACTTTTGGTGCTTTTTAGGAAAAGTACCTGCGATCACGATCCTTGTCTTTCATCCTTTTCGTCATTTTTCTCCACTTTTTCTTTGTGAACCGTGTTCTTCGCCCCCCCTAAAAAGGAGGAGGAAAACGCAGTCTACACCTCTCACACACCTATTCCTCCAACTCCACCATCAGCTCCTACAGCACCTCCTGCTCCACAAACCTTCAAGAAGCCTCAAGCTAGACCCATCTCTTCTCCAACATCATTTCCTTCTCAATCCACCTCATCTCCTGCATCTTCTACTCACATACTTCCACCTCCACCTTGTTCTGAGGTGCCTCCAGCATCCTCAGCTGGAGCCTCCTCCTCCTCCTCTGGTCCCTCCCTTGGACCAGTTGATGACCTCCCAACTACTTCACATTCTTTTCTTCATCCTACTCCTCCACCTCTTTCATCACTATCATACTTGAAAGAGCCCAACTTAACTCTCCCTTTATGGAAAAGATAAATGATGAGTTTGAGGAAGGCATTCTCAGGTCTGTGCTGAAGGTTGGGGAGCACATACATAGGGCAGACTCCTCCAATCCTGCACCTAAGAAGAGGAAAATTTCTTCTACATCCTCCATTTCCTCTGAAACTCAATACCCACCTTTGTGGTTTTCCCTCACAGTGGCAACAAAAATAAACCACTGTATAGAGAATATCTCTCAAAGGTTGTTCTTGCAACTATCATTAACCTTCCATTCCTTAATCTCACCGATCATTTGCACACCATTCTACCCTACACTTCTCTTTCCAAATCAGAAAAATCCAGAATATTCTCTCTTGCCCATTCCAAATCTGAAGACCAATGGGGCAAAGGTCACAAGGATCTCTTCAAGAAATTCATTCTTGCCAAATCTGCCAGATTCCCTCCAAGGGACCACTCCCTGACCTTATCAGAATGGTTCAGTATTTATCATAAAGAAATCTGGGCACCCTACATTCAAAAGGAAATCAAAATGATCAGACATTTCATGTTATTCAACAATTACAGATATGTCCATAGACTTCCAGAAGTGCAGCTTAGCCAATTCAAAAAGGCCATTTCAGCTCTGTCTCCGGGTATCTCACACACTTCAGATGTTCAGGTAGATTTTGCTACCCTCCAAGTGCCTGAAGAGATAGCCCTTCCTCAAATCCATTTCCTTGTCATGGAATCCACTGTAGGATCCAGCATCTTTGAGCGTTTTGCCAGAGTAATGGGCAGAATTAGAGTACAGAAAGGCTGCCTGGTTGCTTTTCCTAGATTCCTATTTAGGGAATATCACCAGGGGCATGTAAGTGCTGAAGTTCTAGCCCCAATTCTGTCTGAATGTGAAAGGTTGACATCCTCAGAATGGAGCAGATTCTATGCTTTTTCTGCTCAGCAGCTGTTGACCCTGAATGAAGCTCAGGCCAGGGAAGGCAAACCAGCTATCTCTCCAACTACTTTCTTGGATATGAATTCTATACATCTTGTTAATGACCATTTCAAGTTTGGGAGGAAATGTACAAGGTGTATGTAGCTCTACATAAAGCTCTCAGAGACAATCACAATCACTACCCTGTATCCATGGATCAGTTTCTTACCTGTGCCAGATTTGGGACTCGTTGGTTCGTAAAGATGACTATGGATAAGAATGCCTATGCTGATCTTCTCTACAAGCACCTAGATCTTCATCTCAAAAGGATGACTTCCTCCATGGGACCAACCTACTCTTTGTCTTTTGGAGTCTTTAAAACTCTTTTTGGAGAGCAGGAAGCACAGGCATGGGAAACCATCTCCCATTTTGCTTCTCTTTTATCTCCTGCCTTCTATTTACCTGTACCTCCACAAAGTTAATGAAATCTCCTTCTTTGTGTACTCCTATTTTCTTTCTCTCTTCTTTCTTTGTTCAGATTGTCTTTTTGCTCAATGACAAAAAGAGGGAGAAACTTAGCATGTCTGAAATAAATTCCATTAATTTTTAAGGAAAAAAATTAACATGTCATATCCTCAGACTGATTTCAGATATTTTTTCATCCATACTTATTGTTCAGTTTTGTCATCACCAAAAAAGGGGAGATTGATGATCAATCTGTCCCCATGTAATTTTAATTAATTACATATGTATTTTGGTGATTAACAAAACTAAACTACATTTTATCAATGATATCTAATGAATATGTCATAAGTCTTAAGTACAGTAAAAATACCAAGGTCAAACAAACCAATAAAGGTATGCATTACTTCTCTGAAGCCTTAATCTTTTCAACATGATATTTCTCAGAGTCCATATCGATTTCTGTTGAAGATCATAACGATTTCTTTAGAAAGCGTAACGACTTGCCTGTCATAACGATTCTATAAGTCATTGCAACGACTTCTTTAGAAAGCGTAATGACTTGCCAGTCATAACGATTCTATAAGTCATTGCAACGATTTCTTCAGAAAGAGTAACGACTTGCCAGTCATAACGATTCTATAAGTCATTGCAACGATTCTTCAGAAAGAGTAACGACTTGCCAGTCATAACGATTCTATAAGTCATCGCAACGATTTCTTTAGAAAGCGTAACGACTTGCTTGTCATAACGATTCTATAAGTCATTGCAATGATTTTTTTAGAAAGCGTAACGACTTGCCAGTCATAACGATTTTATAAGTCATCGCAACGATTTCTTTAGAAAACGTAACGACTTGCCTGTCATAGCGATTCTGTAAGTCATTGCAACGATTTTTTTAGAAAGCGTAACGACTTGCCAGTCATAACGATTCTATAAGTCATCGCAACGATTTCTTTAGAAAGCGTAACGACTTGCTTGTTATAACGATTCTATAAGTCATTGCAACGACTTCTTTAGAAAGCGTAACGACTTGCCAGTCATAACGATTCTATAAGTCATTGCAACGATTTCTTTAGAAAGCGTAACGACTTGCCAGTCCTAACGATTCTATAAGTTATCGCAACGATTTCTTTAGAAAGCGTAACGACTTGCCTGTCATAATGATTCTATAAGTCATTGCAACGATTTCTTTAGAAAGCGTAACGACTTGCCAGTCATAATGATTCTATAAGTCATCGCAACGATTTCTTTAGAAAGCGTAATGACTTGCCTGTCATAACGATTCTATAAGTAGTTATAATGATTTCTTTGGAACTCGCAACGACTTGCTCGTCGTAACGATTCTATAAGTAATTATAACGATTTCTTTAGAACTCACAACGATTTGTGCGCAACAATTTCTTTAAGCGCTCACAACGATTTGCTTTGTACAATGATTTCTTTAATCGCTCACAACGATTTCTTTAAGCGCTCATAATGATTTGCTTTACGCAACGATTTCTTCAGTATTCATAACGATTCCTTAATGAATACAACGATTTGCTTTCTATATTGACTTGTTAAGTGATCATAACGATTTCATCTGTAAACACTTGATCATAACGATTTCATAAGTCATATGGACAATGACTTTATGGTTTATATCGACTTTATGTTTATCTTATCTATTGAAGCGTTGAAAAGTCAAAGTCCTCTCTTATCTATCTGACTGCTGTGCATTTATGAGATCTGAACGTACCTTTGCATGCATGCAGGCGATATCATCTATTTTAGTGCATCTTCTGTCAATATCTTTTAGAAGAAACTATTTAGCATTGTTATTTTGGTGAATATTCTTATCAATGTTTACTGACAACAAGAGACAGCCTAGCTGTCTACCTTTCTGGCATTTAATTTATACATGGTCCTAAAGATGTTCTATCATACAACGTTGGACCATACAGACGGCAGAAGACATTATCTCTTTGCGTGCTCAAATGGATAAAATATTGTTGAAGCTTCCAAGTGTCAAGCAGTCTAACATCTACCAATCTAAGAGACAACGATTACTTCAACGGCCGGATTTCAAAAGAAGATATAAATTCAAGACAGAAGAGATGAATACATTAACGAAGCAGAGATCACTCGTTCAAGCAATTCAAATCTTCTAACAGAATTCTAAGAGCCAAGAACTTCATTCCTTCTCGTGTTGCTCTTTGCTCTCCACTCTGTAGTGAAAATCTTGAGAGAGCTTGTGTAGTTCTGAGAGTGTGCTTAGCTTAGATTCTTTGCTCTCAGTGCTAGTTGCTTCAGATCTTGGCTTGTTAAAAGCTTGATATGTGGGCTTGAATTTTATTCTTTTATCTTTGAGGAGTTTTTCCCTTCGGTTGTGAAGGAAGATCTGGTGATATCCAGGGTGTTGTTTCCTTCGGTTGTGAAGGAAGACCTGATGGTATCAAGGGTGCTGTTTCCCTTCAGTTGTGAAGGAAGACCTGGTGGGGTATCCAGTGTGTTGTTATTTCCCTTCGGGTGTGAAGGAAGACCAGCTGAGCTGGGTGTTGTAGCATCCCTAGGGGGATGTACCCTAGTTAGTAGAATCCTGAGTTGTTGCTCAGGGACTGGACGTAGGACTCCTAAGGAGAGGAGGTCCGAACCAGAATAATTCTTGTGTTGTGTGATTATTTTCCTTGTGTGATTGCCTTTTGAACTAACAGCTACTAACCTCTATCGAAGAACGCTGTTGTGTGAATGTTTTTGATTTACAGGTATTAATAGATTAATTTTAAAAGACCCATTCACCCCCCCCCTCTGGGCTCGTCAACTGGGCAACAGGACGAAGCAAGAGAGAGCAGGGAAACAAAAAGAAATCCCTATCCCTAGGCGATGGCAATCTTCTGCCGCGATGGGCGATGGCTGGCGCGAACATGTAAAAAAGGAAAAAGGGGGAAATAGCTAGTTTGGCGGGTCGGGTTGCCGCGATGGGCAATGGGCGATGGCGATCCCCTGCCGCGATGGGTGATGGGCGATGGCTGACGGGAAAAGGTAAAAAAAGAAAAAAAAAAGGGGGAAATAGCTAGTTTGGCGGGTCAGGTTGGGGGCGCGCAGGAAACTGAAATAGGGGTAGGCGGCGGGTTTGGTCAGAAACCTGCCGGCTTTATATCACCATAGCGTGTCGACGATGTGAACCGGCCATCCATCGCTTACATAGCCGGCGCCCTGCTGTCAACCCGTCGACCGTGTGGTCGCAATTGTCGACAAAGTGTGCATTTGTACCAGTGTGTTCGAACTTATGTCCATAGACACATGCAAGTGGGTGGGCCCATTGAGATCTCACAGTCCTTATATACCATCCTAATATTTACAAACAAGAAGGAAAATATGAGACTACACCTAAAATATATCAAATGTATTGTTTAGATGTGTAGTAATTGTGGAGATGGCGAGAATATTTCTATTGGTACACATGAAGATGACGTGATATAACAGAAGACATATTCTTATTAAACATAAGTGGTAACATAAGTGGAGCTTACCGACTACATCGATCCTATCTTTTTAGATTAAAGGGATGAAATGACATGACTTAATTTATGATGACATGGCTGGTCATTTCTCTTTTATAATTCAGATCGAACACAGCCACTCAGCTACGCTGTTCTATATTTTTCCTTTCGAACATAATTCTCCGACAAAATTTGGACGCTACACAACTTATATATACACGTGGGAACACACGTGCAAAATCGAATACCTCCAGCAGACACGAAAAATAGACTAGTAACAATCCTCCGACAGAACTGGGAATACATCTCCCAGCTCCCAAGCAAGATATGATCTGAGGAGAACAAAAGATACTAATTACAGCGTTTAAAAGTGTTATCCATGGAGACAAAAAAAAAAAAACCGGTCATTACCACAATGTGACCTGACAAAGAATTAGAAAAAAAAATAAAAAA
The DNA here is from genome assembly GCA_014218235.1 of Colocasia esculenta. Classification (NCBI taxonomy): domain Eukaryota; kingdom Viridiplantae; phylum Streptophyta; class Magnoliopsida; order Alismatales; family Araceae; genus Colocasia; species Colocasia esculenta. The sequence goes on along the minus strand of JACBKR010001328.1, from coordinate 3,694 downwards.
AAACACTCAGATTACGCAGCATGCGCTTACTTTACCAGTCCCAAAGACTAAATTCAGCTTCTTCCTCCTCCAAGACCTGCTGCCCCCTAGTTGCAGCTGCAACTCGGCTGCAAGTACTGGCACCAACATGGGTCGCCCACATTGAGTGCCACGTCGTCCTCGCAGTAGAGTAGCTCCATGTCGGAGGTCCAACACCCATTGCCGGCACCTGTTGTTAGACTGATCGGAGGCACATTCTCGTCCGAGCTGCAAGCATTAACGGCACCAACATGCAGGGTGCTTGATGCATCCGTAAGAACGGGTTCGGTGAGCAGAGTAGCGTTGCAGACGTCGCGCTGTTCCGGCTGTTGGAGAAGAGGCACATGGGAATCGATGGAGGCCGCCTCTGAGTAGTAGTCCATGGCCACTTGTAGGAGTTCATCCCAGTCTGCTCCTAAACCTCCGGTCAGGGGCGAAAAACCTTGGACTTTGTCATCAGATGATGCTGCTATGGAGAAGGGGGAAACCGCAGCAGATGGGCTCACGACAGGCGGCGCTAGCAAGACGTCCTGTTGCTGTCTCTGTAGCTCGGAGTCGTCCTCCATGATGCCTATCACTGGAGACAGTGCTGCAATCTCCTGCAGCTCCTTAGACTTGGAAGAAGCACGCTGTCCTAGCCCTCTGCGTTGCTGCTGTGCCGGCGACGCTGCGTCTTCACATAGAGGGCTGGCTACCTTCCTCTTCTTGCTGCTGCTACAATTGCCGCCGCCGCCGCCGCCGCAGCTGCACGACGCTTCCTGCAACTGCTCCCACCACGGCGTAACCCACACATCCTTTGCTTCATCGTGCTCTTTCTTCTGGTTACGCACCCTGCACAGGACCATCTCCTGGAAACCGGGCCACTCCAGCTTGTACTCGTGCATCACCCAGTGGGTGTTCACCTTCTCCAACTTCTTGTTGCTTTGGCCCCCCCCGGTCCCAGGAGGCGGCATCTTGAAGGTGAGATGAACCTTGTGCCCGACCAAGACCCCCCGGTGGTAGATGTGTTGGTCGCCGCCGTTGGCGGTCCAAGTGCCGGAGCCCACAGTTCGATCGGGGTTGCAGATGCCGCCGTCGTACTTCTTCCTGCGGGGGGTGAAGCAGTAGAACTCGGTCGAGCCCACGCCGTAGGGGTAGGCGAGCAGCTGGCACACCCGCCATGGGTAGGCACCGTCTCCTCCGTAGAGGTCGACGGTGGGGATGAGGGCGTCGGAGAAGCGGGCCCAGTCTCCCGACGGCTCGCCATCGCCTCCGAGCTTCTGGGAGAGGAACCCCGCCACGAGCTCCTGGTCAGTGGGGCCGAACCGAATGCCCGACGGCAGGAAGCCCGCCAACGTCTTGTCTGCCATGATCCCTCCCTCGGCGACCGGAAAGATCTCAGCTTTCTTGATCTTGACGGGTAGGCGGCCGTGCCTCCTCCTCCTCTTCTTCTGCTGCTGAGAGGGAAGAGAGCAGATTCGAATGCGTTCCTTCCTTTCCTCTACTCTCCAGAGATTAATCTCATTTAGTTCGCAGTCGGAGTAGGATTAGGAAACCCCTCCGTCCCGCCCTGCCATCTGTAAAGTTACGTAACGGTCAACAAAGCAAAGAGTTAAAACTCAGAGGTGCACCAGTTTTAAATATCAGGATCATAGAAATAGAGAATATAGTTTATTTTATTTAATAATATAACTAAGATATTTATATATATAAGAGATAATTACTTTATTTCATTCATTTTCACTAATTTAGTCGTTTGTAAATATTAAATGACTAATAATTATTTTTCTTGCCAATGATTTTAGTTATTTTCCTTTAATACAATACGAAGGATATAATTATGTAAGGAATCAATTCCTATCTCATCAATCCCCGTCATCCGTTAGCTAAGAGAAATGCTAGCTACCCAACCCGAGTAGTCAGCATGAGCTGATTCGGCTGCTTAGCCGACTTGATTGGTCGGCCGCGTGGGTCAATTCTAATAATAGTTTAGAATGATGATGATGATAGTAATTAGTGGTGAAAGTGGTATCATTAATAGAGGAAATAATAGTTGATCAAGGCATCAATTTGGGTAAGGTTATAAGTGATGCCATGCTATTTCATTATCTATTGGTTAAGATCTCGGACTGATCATCAGAAGACGCAATGATAAGAATGAAATAAAAAAGAGATGAACGTCACTGAAAAGTGTCACGTATTACAGACCAAACATTTGTAAGTTTCTTTTTTTTTACTGTTTGGAAAATTTGAAACTATTAATCTTTTTAGTTTCAAACTTTTTATTTGTTCTTGAATTGGAACTTGTTTACATTTTGTAGTTTTTAATTTTAAGTTATCATTCTTTGGGATTTAAAAACAAGTGCATGGGCTTAATATATATATATATATATATTCTAAGAAATAAATATGAAAACTAGAAAAATTGAAATCCTGTATAGCTATTGTAGCTTCGTTTTGGGACTATATATGGCTTCCCAAGGAGCGATGCACTCTCTAGTCAAATCTTCAATTATTCGATCGTATCCACCTTTGTAATATTTTTGTTGAGATTTAAATATAGGTCTTTACAATCGACGTAAATTCAAATAACATTGTGTTATATACATATATATATATATATAATATATATATATATATATATATATTAGATAGATAGATAGATAGATAAAAGTTAGGGTGCAGCGGTGCGGCCCTACCGCAATGTGCTATGTGCGAGCCGTAGGAGCGTGCTGCGGATTGGATCGCCATCTAATAGTGGTTGTTATAGTATGACGGACCCTCACTGCAGTATTGTAGCATCACTCATTATTTATCGAATCTTCAGATTGAAGTGCTACTTTTATATTAAAAATAAAACTTTTATAAATTTTAAAAACAAGACTATGGAGATTTTTCAATAATAATTTATGTGCCTCCAATTTTGAAAAGAAATGAATTTTCTGTAATATTTTACAACAAAGGACAAGTTTCCATAATACTCACTCTTATATGACGGCCTAAGCCTTACTAGGAGTGTAAAAACCGAAGCGAGTTGTTGGTTGCGGTTTAGTTCAAAATATTAAAATTTGGGTCATTGACTCAAACCAAATCGGATTAACATTAAATGGGTCGATAGAATCGGTTTCACGAGTGAACAAAATAGATGGAATCAAGTTTTAGTATTTTTTTGTTACCATTTTTTCTTGTTTTTATTTTCACTAACTTAAAAAAAAAATCCACTGATTTTTATACTTATACTTTCTGCTAATGGATATCAACTTTTAACTATTTTTCACTTTTGGAATATGGTTGTCAAAACTTCTACCGTCTAATCTTTACAGGCTCTTAAATTTGTTGATGAAAGGAATGTTGCTTGCACTTATAACCAACAAGGATGGTTGAAGGACCTTAGAAGCGATCTCCGAGGAAAACATTTGACACCCAAGTCAAGGAACTAAGCGGAACAAGGGTGAATAGTTGGAGAGAGCTTATCGCTTTTTTGTGTAGGTGTGAAAGTCCAAAACTTGAGTTTTATCCCCGATTGTCTACTATTCATCTTCTTTTAAGTATGAGTCAAGGGTCCTCCATATATGTTGCCTCTCTCTAATCTATATTGTCTGGTCGTTGGAAGTAGTTGAGGATGCACGCTAGATTAGAACCATCTTAAGTAAAGGATGGAATACCGACTCTATCGGCGTTGCATATATGGGGTCAT